>RJWM01007124.1:0-80279 GCA_004363535.1 Dasyprocta punctata | reverse complement strand
AGCCGGGCGTGGTGGCGCACGCCTTTAATCCCAGCACTCGGGAGGCTGAGGTAGGCGGAGCGTTGTGAGTTCGAGGCCGGCTTGGGCTACAACGCGAGCACAAGGCCGGCCTGAGCTACATAGTGCGACCCTGCCTCAAAAAAACTAGGGCTGGGAGTTTGGCTCAGTGCCTTAAGCGCCTGCTCTGGCAGGCGCGAGGTTGTGAGTTCAATCCCCGGTGCCGCGGAAAAAAAATAAAAAATAAAAAAAATAAAAAAAAAATAAAAAAAAAATAAAAAAAAACTATTCCAATGGGCACATGGCCTATATAAGAAAAGAGTATTCATTTTCTTTATGGCACTTTATTTATTTTTTATGGTATTTTACTGTATCACATATTACTTTATCACTTCATTCTAAACATATTTCCATTTTGCACCAATTGTTCTCATCTAGAGACTAGCTGAATATGGCTATATAATAACCAAAAAGAATGTAAAATCTGGGTGTACATACAGAAACTTACAAAATTATTTCAAATAAAAATATGCAATTATCCTGAATTAAAAACATTGAGTCTTTGATTTTCTAGATATACAATAGATTTGTCCTTTAGCACTCAATGTCTTTCATATTATTTTAATTCCACCTGCTATTTTTCTTGTTAAATCCAAATGATAAATTCAATGTTCACTAAAGGAAGGAAGATGTCAAAGATGCAAATCGCAGACTTTTTCAAACTACTGGAAACTATCGAACCCTCACGATGCACACAATGAATTTGTGTTTGCTCACCCCTTGACTAAAGCTGCTCAAATTCCGGGAATTCTGTCTTGACCAATGACATTAAAGTGTAACTTTTGTCTTAAATAGAAACCTCATAATTATTATTATATTGTCTGTCACTTTACAAATAATTGCCAGTCTTGTTTCTCAACCCTTAAAAACTTTGGATCCACACCTGCTCTCAATACCTACTGTCACTTCCTTATCCTCTAAATCTGTTCTATTGCGGAGGACACCTAATGTTTTATGGTTTGTGATCTTTAATTTTGATGAGTCTCTGCTACTGGAAGCAGGGACTGGTCAAAATTGAAGATCTTCCCTACACAGATGCCAGAGTTATCTTTATAATCATGTCAATTATGTTATCTTTATAATTACGTTTGTAGCACAATGTCTACACTCCACCGAATGATTTTCATTATTTCCCCTAATCTACCTGCGCAGGTTTACTCTTCAGTTTCAGTAATTTTTGAAGCCCCAGCCTTGCTTTCCCACATCTATCCAGTAAAACTGAACATTATTTGTCTGTATCAGCACTTGCAAACATCTGATACTAATTACAGTAATAGTGAACATATGCTTTGAGTATTCTAGGATGGCCCTAATGTTATTCTTTTCTGTTGTCAGCCTGTGGATGGAGTCATCAGTCTTGATTTTTATCTAAAAAATGTGGTCACATAATTCTGTGGCTATCACACCAGGTAGGCAGCTCTGTGAAGGCAGGGGTAGGGTCTTAATAATCTTCATGAGCACTCAATGCTTCGTTAGTTAATGAAAACAAACTGGAAAAGAAATTCTCTATTTATACAGATTCCCTGTAAAAGGAGTCATATGCAATAGATTATCTGAGACCTCAACACTGTCTGGAAATGTGTTCTCTTTCAGCGAAGCTATTGTTCTCCTACTAAACAATGTAAGCTGGTGTCCCCATTTTTTCTAAATATGAAATTGAATTAAATGAATGAATTATGAATGCACAGTATGAAGATCAAATATATGTGACTATTCCCTTATTCATATGATTGCTTCTGACCCCTTATTTATCTCTTTTCATAAAAATGGATGCTCTGTCTATGTATCTAAAGTGGGAAAGTTCTTCACTTGTGTTCAGCTCTTGCCTACATGAGAATCTTGCTTTAGCAATGTTCCCCACACCTGCTTCTTCATCAATTTTTCCATTTAAAATAGATGATTCCCATAAGCATACAGACATGGTTTTTTGTATTCCATTTTAGAAACAAACAGCCAAGAACTTGTCTATTGTCACCACATTCTTCTCCTAATACTCCCTTATCTGTGTTCTCTGAACTGCAGGAAAGTAAGAATAGCATTACTCGCTGTATGTAAGGTCTCCATTCTATGTTCTCTCGAAACTCTTGCAATAAAGACTTTTCCCCTTTGACTGCAGTAAAATTGCTTCAATAATGCTGAACAATGACCTCCACGCTCCTATTTCCAATGGTTGTCTCTTATTGCACTTCTTTTGTGAGCCTTCAGTAGCATCTGACAGAATGAGACATTCTACTTTTAAATGTCTATTTCACTTAACCTACAGAATAGCACAAGAATACTATTTCCTGCCTAATATTGGTGAGCATGTCCTAAGCTCCTCTGCCTTCACATAATCTATTTGTAGTCCTACAAAATCTCACAACTTTGATTATTACATGGAGGCTAAACTCCCATATTTGTACATCCAAAACAGACCTCTTTCTCGAACTTAACTACTCACGTGGCATCTCCAGTCTTAGATGACTCACAGCACACTTGACCTGCTCATAAAAGCTGCAAATCTCAGCCTTTCCTAAAATTTCCATGTCCATAAATGGCAATTTTATTCTCTCAGTTAGATAAAAGGAAATAAAGTCATCCTTGAATCTTGTCCTTTTTTAATTTAACTTCACATAAACTGATCTAATCTTGATGGTTTTGATTTCAAAATATATCAGGTTCTCATCACCTCCCACCACTCCCCTGCCTCCATCTGGTTATCATTTGAATCACTGTAACCCATATCCATCTTTGGGTCTTGCCACCTTTGAGAAATACTCAACTAAACATTTCAGTAAAGAAGATCATCTCCTTCAAATCATTTCAGTGGAAACCAAAGTCCCCGAAGGGACTACTTGACCCAGCTTCTGCTCAGTATTTCCCCTGTATCTCAATGGTCTTGATTTTTATCTAAAAAATGTGGTCACATAATTCTGTGGCTATCACACCAGGTAGGCAGCTCAGTGAAGGCGGGGGGGGGGTCTTAATAATCTCAATCTCCCTTATTCTTGCTCAGGCTGCTCCAGCCATTACCCTCCTTGAGACTTTAAACCTGAGTAGCCTATTTTTTCTCTCCTCTAAGGTATTCTCTTTCCCTATCCCACTTTCACATGGCTAACTGATTTTTTTCTCTTTCGTAAGTCTTCACTCAAAATTAAAATATCCCCCCAAATTCACATGCTAAAGACTTGATTGACAGCTGATGGGCTTTTGGGGAAGTGAGTATATGATGTAGGTTCTACTGCAGTAGTGGACTAATCTACTGATGGATTCATAATTTGATAACATTGGGAAGTGACGGAAACAGGCACAGCAACTTAAAGAAGTAGATCGCGGGGCCTCAAGCATGGAGACTACTGCATGGGTCTGGCTATGGGGCCCTTCCTTTCTTTCTTTTCTTCTCTGCTCTTGGCTGCTGTGAGGTGAGAAGTTTCCCATTTCTGCTCTTTCACCATGATGTTTCCACCTTGGTACAAATCAAAAAGCTATGGAATTAGCTAACTATAGAGAAACCTGTGAAATCACGAACCACAGGAAAATTTTTCTGCTTTAACTTGTTTTCCTTAGATATTTGTTTTTCTTAGATATTTTCTGCTTTTATTTGTCTTTCATAGCAACGAAGAGATAAACAAACTCCTCTTCTCAGTGAGTTTTCCTGGGTCACTATGTTTAAAATTGCAAACCTCACCAATTCCTACCAGACCACATAAATACTCCCACACACAAACACCTTCTATGCTTTTTCTCTTGCCATGTCATTCAATTATTAAAATAATAAGTTTCCTTTGTTTGCTTCATTATTGTCTACATCCATTTCCAGGAAGGAAGCTCCATGAGGGTATTTTGTGCTCTTTTGTTATCTTGTGAATCTACAGTGCCCAGAAGAACACTAGGCTCAAAGTCTGTGCTCAACAATTAAAAAATAATAATAAATGAATAGAATTTAGAAAATCCACTGCAAACTCCAGGGTGAGAAAGGAACATATTCACTGAACCAGTGCCCCAGGGCAGTGCCTGTCACTATAAAATAAGACTCGTAGGGCTGGCTTTAGCGTAAAATGCAAGCTCCCAGGAAAAGGATTAGAAAAACATTCTTTGGGATCTGTCCTGGCAGGACAGACACTAAAGAGCTTTGCAAAGACTTTGAACTCTTTAATTCAGAGAACTCAGGACTTGGGAGCTACAAGATTGCCTCGGGTCTGAGTGTTCCATGAACAAACACTTCTTGATGGGACCCTACCATCCCTGTTTAAAAGCATCAGGAAAGCGGCAGATCAGGTGAATTAATCATGGAGTAGCACTGTTCTTTCTACAGTGTCAGAGGGGACGCTAGAGTCTTCCTTTTCAGCAAACATTCTACTATGAAACATATCTGTTGCGGTCTGCGTCTTCATGGCACGTATCATAACCACACTTTGAGATACACTGGTTTGGAGCTCAGCATCTCTATCCCTCCTGAATGTGGAGTGTTCACAGGGAAGTTCCTAGAGACCTCCTATGCATCAACCTCAAGGTGAAATGGTAGTGTGTGTGACAGTGACGAACTGGCCTTTAACAAAGATGTGCTCAACCGATCTTTGAGTTAATGACCTTACTTCAGTCAAATAATAATGTGAGTACTGCCTAAAAAGCACTTTCAGAACTTTCTGAAATTTAACTAGTCAGAATTCCACAAAATAATGCTGCTTCTATATCAGAAAAATGCCTGAGAGGTATGAAGCTGCCATACTCACCTCCGTGTGATCATGAATTTAGCTCATTTTTCTAATAGGTCAAAACTAGTAAAAATCTTAGACATGTAAGCCTTACATTAAAGGTAGATAATTTAAATATTAATATGTACACTAAAACTTTGATTCATAGGAACAGTTTATAAGTGTCTTAACCCATTTATCTCTCAGGTCTTAAGAGTTTTTGTACATTTCTTCATTAGATGTTAATTTAAAACCAATTTTGATACTAGAAGATACTTAAAATCATCAAACAGCCACTGCTTCCAAGAGGATATGTAAATTAGTTTTGCTTGAAATTTAGTGATCACTTTGAAGATAACCCAATTAAGGAAGTAAACATTAGCATATATAATGTTATTGCATAAGTAGTTTCTAGTTTACTTAGATGTTTTGTGGTATGCTAAATGTGAACATTCTAGGGTATTTAAATTTTTACACAGAAAAGCTACATGGTAAAAATGAGTGTGTGCATAGGTAAGTATATTACATATTACTCACTTTAATCCTCTTGGTTTGATAATTGGAGATATTATCTAGACACTCATTGCACTTGGGCACCATAGCTTCATCAGAATCAGCTGAGCTGTCAGAATATTTTTAATATTACTTGAAACCATTAATGACAAAGAGTCATTTGGTTACCCATGGTCCAGTTTACTCCAGCGAAAATTACTGGTCATGAATCTGGTAAACATTTACAGGAATCTGCAAATGAAACAGCTAAATCCTTGATGACAAGGAGCCTCATAAAAGCGGCTCATTTATTCTCTAGGGGCACTCTGCACCACTGGGATCAATAGAAAATCTCATCTGATATGTTCTTAAATGCCATGGTGCAAATGCTCTCTTTGCAATTTTGCAGCACAAAATCCCCACTTCCACTTTAAGAAACTGACATCAAGTTCACTAAATAAACCCAAAGAATGCCACCCTGAGTTTTCTTTGTATAAAACACTATAGAATACAAATAAACATTTTTTTCCCATTGAAAACAGTACAATTCAGACATTCGAAGGTTTTGAAGTGGACTATTAAGTAAATAATTTCTAATTTGGCCACACCTCAACCAGTGTAATTATTAACAGTTTTAGATTTCTAAACAACACATTATGAATTAGAAACTTGTTACAGTATAATTGTTCTGTTGTCATTATTGGTTTACTCAACAAAAGTGATTTTTTCCCAATAAAAGATGCTGTATATTGTATATCTATCTGCTTATTAGATGCTAGCAAAAACAATATTTCTAAATATATGCCTAAAAATATAACAAGGAAGTAATTAGTGTAGTTTAAATAAAAGTAAAAATTCTTAGCAATTAGAGAAACAAATTTAAAAAAATCAAACTTAAAATGACAGAATTTTTGGTTTGGGATCTGATGTGATATTAGGAAATATGACATCAGAGATTTTATTCTTTCTAAGGTTTCTTTCTGTTTGAATGTCATGAATCCTTACTGGCTATTTTCTGTTTAATTCATATGGGAGGAGATGGTCAATTCTAAAATCTTAACATCCTAATAAAGCACCTTTGGACAAGAGGACAGATTCTATTATGGTTGGTAAATTAGAAGGCAAGGATATCTATACAAGATCATGTAATTTTCTCTCAACTTAGAAAAGCTTTCCAAGGATAGTAAATTTTTTACTCATTTCTTTCACTGGAGAAGCAAAAATACACACACATACACACACACTTGCACACACATACACACACTTGCACACACACACCTGTATGTATAAAATACCACAGATCAATCATAGTTTTTATACTCAAAGGTGTATTTATCTAAGAATAATAAATTATTATTTAGAAACTCATTAATTTCATTGTTGCATTGTGAAACCTAGAATGTTCCTCAAAAATAAAACAGTCCAGGAAGATTTATTTTTCCACACCCCTCATTACTTTACAAATTTTATAATTCATTGTCAAATCTGCGTAAGGAGTAAACATTTCTTAAGAAGGATATAGTTTTCCAGCATAATGAGAGCTTAAGATTTATATCACAAAAAATGCTTTTCATCTATTATAATCATGCAAACTGAACAAATAAACACTATAATCTTGTTGGTAAAAAAATGTATGTGTTGAAATAATGCTTTGTCTTTATTTTTAAATCAAAAGTACAGAAGAAGCCAATCATTCAAAATCATTTGTCCTATTGCAAAGGTCCTATTAAAAAAATAGTAACAGTCTTAAAAATTTAGGAACTTTGGATAAAATAAGCATGAACATTGCTTTTTAAAAACCAGCTTTTCTCTCTTAGACTGTGAATATATTTCGGTTTAGCCAATAGCCTAGGAGGCAACAGACCAGCAGGAGCCCACAAGGATTAGCCCTAATTACCTCATGTTTCACCTTAATTAACTCCTGATACAAAAAGTAAATGCTGCAGGAATGATGGAGAGACCTTAGGCCAGTGGGCAAGATATCTAAGCTCTCTTTGTTTGCACATGATAATCTTTCTTTTGATTTTCCCTTAATTCATCCCAGAGATCAATTGATGGGCACACTTTGCATGGTTATCAACTGGGGTACAGTGATACAATGGTATTTTTCATATTTATTCTTGGCACAGCAATCACATTCTCCACAAGGCGGCACATCAGCAATTGTTATAGTACTTACATTTATTTTTAAGGTAAGATGAATATCTAAAGTAGCTTTTCTAAAAGACCCAGGATAAAGTAGTACAAGGTGATTTACTTCAGAAAAGTATTTGACCAATCTTCTAATAACTTCTCTTTTAGTCTATGAATCACCAATTTTCCAGATGTCCTTGTGTCACCTGTACCTTGAACTAATGAAGTAACATGAGTACTGCCCTTACCCTCACCACTTAGGACTGATAAATACAGACAAGCACAAAAGAAATTATACCTATTAAAAGAATTAAAGCCTTTGCTCATAAAGAAACCTCATTAGTAAATACTCAGCATACAACAAACTAAAACTCGAATATAAGAAGCTGATTTTAAAATGTAAACATTAACAAAATCATGTGACATACAGTTTTTGAGGTTTCAAACTTCTGAAAGCAAGCACTAAATCATCCAAAACTTAAAAATAGCCCAAAATTACAAACCACCAATGAGAAACTGGAAAGGGTGGAGTGAGGATGCGAAGGTGCACAGAAGCCTAGAATTATGATAATGTGTGAAAGCTCAATGAACCACCTGCAGCCATATATTTAATGTTCATTTTGTACTGACTATATTTTAAAATTCAGGGAAAAAATTTTGAAAGGCTGATGTCCTGTATCCTACTAATAATTGTTGGTACCCAATTGTTCTCTAGTTGTTTCCATTTATATTAAATATAAAAAAATATAGAATCATGTTACCTCAAACCTCTTTCATAGGAACTAAGAAAAATAATAGATTCATTCATTTCTGACCCTGTTAATGTAGTCTCTAACCTTCATTCAATAGGTAAATAGTAATACAGACAGGTCTGCATGCTATTCTGGTCAATAATGTACAGCAAATATGACTGTGGTTTCATAAGACTGCATTGCCTAAGGATGAAGAAGTCATTTTTATCTGCATAAGTACATACTATGGAGTTCGCACAACAATGAAATCCCTAGTCATGCATTTCTCAGAAGTATCCTGTGGTGTACAATGCAGGAGGGTACACAGAAGAGCATCACAAGTGTTGTGGATGAATTTGTACTTATTTCATACCTCTATTGTTTAAAATTCAGATTTATCATTGCTTGGCAAATATGGGTAAGTAACCTATTTGCGAATGATAAGACAGTATATATTTTACTGGATTCCACCCACGAGACCTTATTGCTTACTGAATTTGTATGTATAATATACATTCTAATGTCATTATTTCCCTCTTTCTTTCCCACTAAACAACTAACCTATTAAAAACCTTTGACCTTTTCATAGATTTGGAAACTCTGGGATTTTTCAGAAGTTTATATTCCATTATACACACACACACACACACATAGTATTTATATTTGTAACTAACATGTATCCTGAAGTAAGTAACTGCAATTTTGACTTCTTTACATTCTCAATTATTGTCTAATTTTGCCTGTAAAGTTAATTTACAATTACGGATGAACACTGCTGCATATTCATCTTAAAGGCTTTATTGCAGTTTAAGGCTTAATTATGAGTAGAATCCAAAGATACAAGTAGTATTATGGTAATTCTAACTTTCTAAAGTATTATTTTATCCCTAGGCAAAGAACAATCTTTCAATTCTCTTGCAAATAAAATTGAAAATCTCAAAGTAAGTTAATACTTGAGGCACATTGTGGGAGAAAATCTTATCAATTTGTTTTCATCATGGTAATTAGCAAAGCACACTTCTGGGTGTGTCTGTGAGGTTCTTTCCAGAGAGGCCTGGCATGCGGGTCAGTGAACTCTGGGAAGAAAGACTGGCTGTCTTCTTTGCTCTTGGCTGCCATAAGGTGAGCTGCTTTCTTCTGCCACACTGCACGACAGGACTGTGTTTCAGAAGATAACTCCCCACAGGTCTACAAGCAATGGAGCCATCTGACCATAGGCTGCAACCTCCAAATCTGCAAGCCAAAACATTCCTCCCCTTGGTTCATTCTTTCAGGTATTTTGTCACAGTGATGAAGGAATACTAATTAATTCATTCACTGATCATTCATGTATTTTTTTCTTATAACTATGAATTCTTATTTATCACACTTGGATCTAAGTTATCAGTGTAAAAAATTGAAGATGCTCTTAAAATAACATAGGATACAATGCTGTATTCCAAGAGAGACCATGGCTTTCAAGAAATTAGCAGTTTGCTGCATCATTCATGGACTGCAGGGGAGAAGAGCAAGAAGTCAACGAAAAGCTAAGACCTCCTACGAGTTGGCACCATGTGCAGGCTGACTGGGGGAGAGCCAGATGCCAGCCCTCTCCTGTGAGTCAGCACCATTTGTGGACTGCAGGAGAGGAGAACAAGAAGTTAACAAGAAGTTAAGACCTCCTGCGAGTTGGCACCATGTGTGGGCTGACTGGGGGAGAGCCAGACACCAGTCCCTTCCAGCACAGGCAGGGACACAAGAACAGCCAACACTTCCACTTCCCCTAACCCCCGTAAGTGACTGGTTGATCTGGAGAAACACAGGATGTGATGATAGCTAATAAGATAAAATGCAATTTAATACTTGTACTGTTTAGCATTTTACTGACTTTGCAGACCTAAAGCCAGTACTCTGATCATCTATACAGTATATATGAGGGATTTTCTTCTGAAGGTGGTGGCCATTGTTAATTCCCTATCATCTTGTTTTGAAATTCTGTATCATTCTCATTGTTTGGTTTGGTTAGGTTTTATTCTGTTTTATCTTGTTTGATTTTGTTGTATCTGATGGCATGGGCAGCTATTTCAAAGATAACAAGATATATTATGGTAGTTATTTTAGATTTACTATTATCTTGCTTTGAAATCCTGTATTGCATTCATTGTTTTATTTTTATTGGTTCTATTCTGTTTCTATTTTGTTTGATTTTTACTATGTCTGATGGTATGGACAGATATTTTGAAGGCCACAAGAGGCATTATGGTAACCATTTCTCTTAGTTACTTTTCACTCATTGCCGAGACAGAATACCTGATGCCCAAAATTAGGGAAGGAAAGGTTTATTTCTTACAGTTTCTCAGGAGTTTTAGTCTATACTTAGTTGGCTCCAAGGCAGCATTGCATGGTGGGGCTGCCATTCATGGAGGCCACCAAACAGCAAGGTGCACTGGCAAGAGAGAGAGAGAGAGAGAGAGGAGCAAGAAGAGGAAGACCTGCGTTCCTTTCGCCCTTACACTGTATGTTGGCTCCACCCCTGGGTGGGTGCAGCACTCACCTCACCAATCCCAGTGCTAGACAACAAACCAGTCAGGAACGCCAGACTCAGCCCCATCCAAATTATGAGTCCTTGGGGGGGGGCACAGGATCATCCAGTACACCATTGTTGATTTCCTATTACCTTGTTGTGAAATCTTGTGGCACTTACACTGTCTTATTTTGATTGACTTTATTCTGTCTTATTTTTCTTGATTTTATTCTCTCTAAAATAATTTCTTTTAAAAAATATTGTTAAAAAGAAGAAACTGGCAGTTTGGTGGGAAAAGTGAGTAAACAAACAGTTCTGTGATTTTTACTGTTGGAATACTATGGACAAGCATATGGATTACAAAAGATACAAGAAGTGGAAGAAATAACATTACTTGTAGAGGCTATTTGTAAATTTCAAGCAAAGGAAGACAAGTCAGAAGTGCTCTCAATACATACTTAAGTATGTCCTTTAAAATCAGTTCCAAAACCTGAGGGCATCTTTCTTAACACACTATTAGTTAAATACAATTACTTCTCGTTGATTTGAGTTACTCTCATTTTATCCTTTTGGATTTTTAAAACTTATACAAATGTAATAATAATAAAAAGAGTAAATGAATATTTAATTTCCATCGTGCCAAATTTCTCATAATTAATTCCAGGTAAGTTCTCCTTCCCCCATTAAAATGTAAGAAAATCCACATGTCCCCTGTAAAACATTACATTAATCATTTGAAGAATTTTTCTTTCACATTTCACTTGAACATATGCAAAGAATAACATGCTTTGAACTGAAAAATGCATTTTTATATTAAAAATAAGCAATAGGATTGCATGTTTATGCCATGCCATATTTCTAACCTTTATGATCCTGTTACTTATGTTGATTTCTAGAATGATTACTAAATATAATTATGACATCTGTAGGCTCTGAAAATGTCTAAGCTTGTTGTCCAACACCATGTGAAGGAATACTGTAAGTGACACAGACCAAGAAATGCAATCCTCAAATTATGTTTTATATAAACACAATTAAAATAGGTTTTGCATCATTTTATACACACACACACACTTAATGTTTACATAGAGGGACTATTTACACAAACTTACTCATGAGATATTTTAGTGAATAAGGCATTGCCCAATTTAATGAATTCCCCATGCTCAATGCTTATTTTAAAACTCAGAAGTAATTAGTAACGATCTAATATATAGAGACCATCACATAAAAATTTTGCAGCCTCATTGAATTTTATTCCCCAAACTTTTCTTCATAGCTGAGAAGCAACAGTGGTACTTAGGCACCTTTAATTGGATGCATCCAATTTGAAAAGCCAGTATAGTTCCAGTATGAAACTATGACCTGCTTCAGGTTATTCAAGGCTCAGAACACATTACCAATTGAAAAAAAAAAAAGAGCAAAAGCAAAAACAAAAACAACAAAACTTGCCTCCTTGCTCCCATTGAACTCCATTATTTTGACTTGAATTAAGCATGCAAGAGAAATGTTTGGCACATCTACATGTACCATATGATTCAGGAATTGCAACTACTGAGTGTGTGCCCAGAGAAAATAAAATCAGAAAGTTGAAGAACTGCCTGAACTCTCAGGTTCATTGCAGCCTATTCTTAATGGCCAAGATACGGGCGCAATCTGAGTATTCATCAGTGGATAAATGGATAAAGATAATATGGTGGATAACCAGAGCAAAGCTGCTCAGTTTATGGTGGCCCGAAAGCTGAGCAGAGGAACAGTGCTAGAAATGAAGGGACAGGACCAGAGACAGACCTCAAAATCTCACCTCCATGACTCACCTAGGTAGAGCCAGAGTGTGCTCTACTAATTTCCTGGGCAGCCCCAAGCCAATCATGTCAGCAATTCAGTTTACCTATCACATCCTGAGTTAGTCATTACACACTGGATACATGTTTCAAAACATCATGTTGTGCACCATAAATATGTGTCAAATTTGAGTGTCAATTTTAATTCATTAATTTTCAAAATATTTATCCTATCATTGCTTAGTAATCCCACATAATGTGCCCTTTCGAGATTTTATTCTGGTATTTCAAAACTCCCTGAAGGCCATCCAGTCACCAAGTATTCAAGTGCACATCCTTGCTATATGTTCAATAAATACAATTTTGTTTCACAGTTTTTAAAGACATGTTAGTTTTCAACATGATTTACAATGTACATCTAATTCAAGAAGCATTTGGTAAAGTTCTGTGTTGTACCCTGTGTATAATACAAAGTGGTATAATAATGCATTGTGCCCACACTGAAAATGTTTAAGATCTAGCTGTGAAGAGAAGACTTGGATTCATGAAAAATATGTTACACTGCATGAATGCTCGGAAGATAAACGAAGTCCTTTTATGTTTTAAGGTTTAGAATCTGCCTCCTGGAGTTAAAAAGGTATATAAACAATCATGCAGTAGCACATGACCAACAGAAATGAAATAAAATATAAACTCATAATCTATTCATTCAGAGCTAGAGTTTTAATAAACTGCAGGGGCCAATGAAGAACCTCTTTAAACAAAGGCATCAAATTTCAGGATTCATTTACATCTACCTAAAATGCTTTGGCATTCTTTATGTCCATGGCTTCTACAGAAGAAATGACCAAGAATAAAGAGAAGAATGTGAAAACCTCATAGACCCATATATTTTTATATAGGAGTCTCCTAGAAAATGTAGTTTAAAAAAACCTAAATCATGTCTAAATATATTTAAACTTTTTTCAGACAGAATAATATATAGGAATCAACAGCAGGAATTTGGTAATTGGAAAAAAAGATGAATTACAATGACAAATTCAGTATGTCTAGAATTTTGAGAACTTACCTTGGTTCTACCTCAGTTTCCCTCTTTTATGGAGTGGAGATTTTCACACCCATCTTCCAGAGTTGTGGTGAAGACTACAGCTGCATTTAACTCACTTCTACACACAGACTAAGCCCTCCACTAGCCAATGTAAATGTGTTCTTCAACCATAAGAATGCAATCATGGGAATACACACAGTTTATTCAAGAAATATTTCAGAAGGAAAATTGAACATATTTATCATCTAAAATAGATTAAATGTTTAAAAACAATTAGAGTGGTCTCCTCTAGCAATGAGGCATACCTTCGAAGGTGCTTAGTGAATGTCAGGAACTGCAAAGAGTAACAAAGCTTATGCACACTGTGATAGTGTAACAGACAAACTGACACCAAGATGACCACTGATGGACAGATGGTGTACATTTTGTGGACATTCTGGACAACAGGACAATTCATGTCCCAGCAGATAGAGAGGGATGGTGTGAGACATCATCATGCTGCTCAGAATGATACCTAACCTCAAGTTTCTTACAGATCATTAATTCCTAATATTATCATTTCCATATTTTGGGGCTGTATTTGACCACAGGCAACTGAAACCACAGGAAGCAAAACTGGAGATAAGAGGCTAGTGCTGTATTTCTAAAGTGATACTTTTAGAGAAAGAATGAATTAGATAATCTTCAATGTTAGAAGCTGATATACTTTCTTTTTATAGCCATGTACCCTAGTATCTGATTTACTCAATGTGGCCAGCAAAGAAACTCAAGAAGAATCTGTGACTGGTTTCTCATCACTGATCATTGACAAAAGAGTATAGAGCTAGAGAAAAAAGCAAAATTTAGAAATAGTAACTACCACTAAATACGCAAGATGACCCTGCAGTTATTGAGACATATTAATAGCTTTGTATAATTAGAATTTACCAAGTCAAAAAACTATATCTACCTAATTCCCATTAAGCTATGTTTATCAATTTTAAGGCTTTAATATTTGAATGTATGATGACATCCTGAGCCAAAAACAACAACAATTTTTGAATGACCAACTACATAATTATAGTTATTCCAAAATGGCAATTTAAGTTAAAAAATTTTTTTTCAATGCTTTTATTCCCAGTTCCCTATTTTTCTCTGCCTGCTCATCCATGACCTCCTTCATGGCCCTATTATACCTCTTCATCTACCTTTTCCTTCCAATCCACAGAGAAGAAAATACCCCTTGGATCAACTCAGTCAAAGGCAATACACTGAAACTTTGATGTGCTCTTTTGACAGGATAATGGATTTCAGCTTTAGCAAGGTAACTGATCTGGCCAGGTTATGCAGAGTTTCTGAGGAGCCTCCATTTTCTGTGACTAACACAAATTTCTACTTTAGATAGATGTACCGGTTTTATTCAAAGGAAAAACAAGACAGATGCACATATACACACTGTGTATTATGTTTAAAGGAATGTGTGGGCTCTACCATGTAGTACTATATAAGTGTTATGGTTCAGATCAAGAATGACCCTCCCCCAAACTCTCATGTGCCCAGACAGGGCTTCTGAAAGGTGGTTGGAACATGGCGTGCTACAATTAAATGTGATGGCAGGAGATGGGTTCTGATCAGAAAATACAGTTCACTGGGGATGTGACCTACAAGGGTATTGTCTGCCTTCCCAGCTCCTACTTTCTGCCTCTGCTTCCTGATCACCATGATTTAAGTATCTTTCCTCCGCTGGAGGGTGGCGATTCTACCATTAGGACCATTTAGTGCTATATAAATGTCACTGCTTTTCAAGGCCACTTAAATCCATTTACACACAGATATATGGTCTAATTCTCCTTAAGTCTGTTTTCCTCCTTAAGGAACTTAAGGACCTACAGTTTGCTTTTATTGAGGCTTGGGCAGGCAAAATTTGAAATTCTTGCCACAGAACACAGGTTTGAGAGCCCTGATTCAGTAGTTGAAATTATACTGAATAGTGATTTTAAAAGAATGCCAAAACAAAATTATTGGTTTATCAAGCCAAATACTGCAAAGAAATAACTAGGAAAACTTTCACAAAATTGTGTGCTGGCTAAAAGAACAGGATAAAAATATCAATCACCAAAGAATGTGTTCATTAAGTCATCCTTGTCTGCTAAGCTTTTCTAGGAACCTTTAAATGTGAAGGGAATTAATTTGCCAAAAATAAATTTTACTCTTTGAATCATTCATTCTAAGCATTTAGCTAAATTATTCTAGTAGCTATTTTTAAGTGCTTTTCTAGAAACATCCACTGCCATTAATTCAAGTATTTTCTTAAAAGCTATATCCAATAAAAACTGGAAAAAATAAAATGTGAAACAAAGCTCTGCAATTTAATTTGTCTTTTTAAGAAACTCTAAGTGATCAACTACTAGGAGATAATAATGTTTTTTATTGGTAATCTTTGAAATAGGAGTTTAAATCATATCACTTTTAGAAAGGCAACAGTTAATAATAACTTTTGTTAACTCCTTTGCAAGACTTGTTCTTAGTGAGGTCACTAAAAATAGATCTAATGAAAAGATGTATTGTCTACAAATTTGACCCAGAAAAAGTGCTTTAAGAAAGTGTACTGGGAAGGTGAATGAATTTTCAAACAGATAATTTTACATTGCACAAAACACAGAATAAATATCCTACTATGTTTAACTCCATCCCTGATTCTCTTTAAATTTCCAAAATGGAATAATATCATTTGAAAATATAAGAAATAATAAAGAATAAAGCACTTCGGCTTGACAGCATTTTCACTACCCACTCTTTCGTGTGTAACTTAATTCTTCCCACCCCAAATTCCAAACTTTTAACGCCTGCATTTTCCTTAAAAATCCTCCATCTTGATCTAACTAACTCAAAAGAGATTACAATGAGCTTGGATGCCTAAAATCCAGTTATGCACTGACAGTCAGGTAATTCACTAAAGAATGATGTCTGTTATCCCATTACTGAAGAAAATATTGATGTATTTAATTTGTATATAAATACACTATCAATGATATAGTGTAGTACATAGTTCTCCTGTGTAAGAAATAAATAAACAATATAACGTTCTCCTAAGTGTTAAAGGAATTCTACTTAAATAGTAAGATTATAGTGGTTTTAGAATTTCTCTTACTTTCTCTATGATTTTACTCCCATTGATTTGTTCTTCCTGATTTTTCTGAAAGGTTCATACTTAAGCAAGTAAATATAAAGCATTTAGGTGAGTTCAGAAGCCAATAAAAAACTGAACAAAGAGCACTTCATATTTTTACACTCTTATACTTTTAAATTTAGAGTCCCCAAATGTTGTAGTTTATATTAAGACAAAATGTTAAAAATGAAATTTCAAACTCCAAAACGTTTTATGAATGATACTGACCAAAATCAATAAATATCATTTACTGCCAAAAGAAATATTATACATACACAACTTTGCCAAATGATGTGGCCCCCAAGTGCAAAGGGTTGCATCAAGAGATTTTTTTAAATTCAGTACAGATTAAAGTAACTAATTTTATTCATACCTATATCTCTGTCTCTAATTTGGGATGTTAAATAAAGGATTGCTATCTTCCGGTTAAGTATAGCTTGTATAATGGGACTCCCCAAGATGGGATTGTTCTAGACGATGCATTTCTACACCTCAAACACTTCAGATTATTACTCCAGCATATGGCTGGCTTAAATGCATTGCCATAAAGACCATTCATTTATATGTAGGTTGGATTCACAGAATTTCTTCATTGGCAGGGAACACAAGTTGAACAGACCATGATCAATCTCATTGACTAAGTCTTTTGGTTACAGTTCTCTAATATGCATAGAATGATTTCTTTTGGGTATGGCAGCAATGTGTGCTCCAGGAACTTAATTTATTTCTACAGTAACATTTTGCATACTTGCTTTGAAAAACTGGGCATTACAAAGATGTATGTACTGTTCGCACAGAACTTTTTCTAAAATTCAGACACATGACACCTTTAAATATTTTGTAAGTACTTGTATCCTCAAAATTTTCTACATATATTTGCATTTCATCTAAATATGCAAAAAATTTTGCATGCTTTTATTTTACAATAGAGCTCAAAAGATGAGCTTTCCATTATCTTTACAAAGAAAAACTACATTATGGGAAAGGAAAAGAAAAAAAAATTAACGGATATCAACACATTAAAAAAAAAGATAAGTATTTAAGTACAATAAACTAAAAATCAGTGATAGCATAATTGCTCTGAAATAGTCTCTAGAAGCAATAACAATTATATAAGTCCCTACTAATTTTGAATGTCAAAGTGTTTCATGTATTCACACACTGGCCACTCCATTGTAATTGGAGGCTGATTAACAGGCTCTTAGTAATTTGATTATCTCAAGGATGAACAACTCAAATATAGTGAAGAAAGTTTTCTGAAGTATATTACAGACTCTCTTGCTTTGAATGATGATTTTTTTTGTATAATTCTCCTCAAAATTATGACTCCTTGCTGTTGTTGCTGGCTGAGTGGCATCTGAAAAACTCTATACAATGCCATAATTTAGGTTGCAGAAATGTAAAATTAGACAGAAAGAGGGTAAAGGCAACAAATGAGACAAAAATCTTTAGAGTTTTAACTTGGGGATAGATGAAAGTGAGAAAAACAAGAATGTTTCTTAAGGGAAAAAAATTTCCCACATGCAATTTTTAAACATCACTGATAAGATTTGAAAACAACAGAAACTGATCATTTGTATGTTAAAAGGATTAAGTTATTGTGGAATGATTTTCTAGCAGATAAAATTTTCAGGAAATTTCTAAAATGAATTGAAAAAAAAGATTAAATTCTGAATATGGTACTTTTAAAGTTATGACTTGGGGAGTGGGGACAGCCACCCCCAACTCTCTCTCTGTGAGTCAGCGTCATTCATGGACTGTGGAGGGAGAGAACCAGACCTCACCAGGAAGTGATTCCAGCAGGGAAACCATATCATTTCATTGTTTTGTTGGGTTGGGTTTTATTCTCTTTTGTTTTGTTTGATTATGTTAAATCTGATGGCATAAGCAGCACTTTGAAAGATAGCAAGACATATTTGGTAGCCATTTTGGATTTACTATTGGCTTTGTTTTGCCTTTATTGCATTCATTGTTTCGCTTTTATTGTTTCTATTCTATACTGCTTTTTTTTTTTTTTTTTTTTTTTTTTTTTTTTTTTTTTTTTTTTTTTTTTTTTTTTTTTTTTTTTTTTTTTTTTTTTTTTTTTTTTTTTTTTTTTTTTTTTTTTTTTTTTTTTTTTTTTTTTTTTTTTTTTTTTTTTTTACTATATCCAAAGGTATCTGCAGCTATTACTGAAGACAAAAAAAGACATTATGGTAACTGTTGTTGGTTTCGTAAGTTCTTGAATTCCTGTATCACTTTATACTGGTTTATTTTGATTGGTTTTATTCTGTTTTATTTTCCTTGGTTTTATCCTCTTTAAAATAAAGTTAGGACTTGCTTATGTCTTAGAAACATAGATGTACATTTCATACTTTTAAAGGAGTATAAAGTGATTTATGGAAACATAATCAAAAAATGTATAGTAAAATAAACAGTAGAACTATGTGTCACACATCACATATTAAACTTCTTTAGAAATTTAATAGTAAAATGTTATCAGTTAAGTTCATAAAGGAAGCATACCCTATCAATACTTGGACCTTCCACATAACTTGTTTGAGTGCTTTTAAATACACAGACAAGAAAAACTTGTTGAATGGAATAATTTGTGTAACAATTACCTAGTGGCAGATTGGATTATAGACATTTTACTATTTGAGACACATCTAAAATTTCTTTCAATTTAATGCAAAGCTTGAATTTAAAAACTGAACTGGACCAACTCATATTCCTAATTTCACTGATTTTCTAAACACAAATCTCCCTTCAAAATGTTCAATTTTTAATAAAGCAACATCTGGCTTGAGGATGAAGCAATGCTACCTGCTGTTCCCCCACCCCTCCAGGAAAATGTGAAAGTAAGCAGTTATTCAACAATATTTTTGTTATCCTAGCAACAGCTGTGGTTAAAGGAATAAAATGGGAGAATTTTCTAAAAAAGGAGAGTATTTGAACATTGTATCTGGAATCTACTGTTATATGTATTAAATTACATTAAAATGAACCCATTCCAATGGAAAATTATACTGTGGCAATCGTATATGAGAACACAAGGGCAGAAAAGAACATATGTTGGATTATGTGGTAAACTATATATATATTTCATATATATTTCCATGATATATATATATATATATATATATATATATATATATATATAACTATACTTTGATGTTGCAAATGTAAGCATCCTGTTAGCTGGAGAAATGGAAAAACAAATGGACTTATTTTGGTGAGCAAGATTTTAAGTAACAAGTTGAATAATATTTATTTCTGAAGAATTGGCACCAATTTAAATGCAATAAAATATGCTTAGAAAACTGATACTTCAACATCAACTATGTTGCTAACATCCATACAATATGAAATATGATTTGATGAGTGAAGAAATATAAGGCTATAAATATTATAATAAGTTATTAGATATATTGATAAACCACGTATTCTTGGCAGCTTTATTGTTATTTTAAAAGAAATTTTTATGTTTTTGTTAGTGGCATTCTAAATATAGAGATGAGTATTCAAGCAAAGGAAAACTGAAGAATCCAAGATGAAATGAGCTCCAAAGTCACTTACTTTTGGCATCTTTGACACATACATTTCTGAGATACTGCAAGAAAATGAAATAGAAAAGCAAAACTCTTCTGAACATGAAACATCCCCCTGTGATGTTAGTTCTATTATTTTCTTAACAATCAGTATAGAAATATGTTTTCATTGGATTTTTTTAATAGTAATTCAATACTTCACCTGTCTTTTAACTGGTGTTCCTTCTATCCTTTATTATCCTTAATATATTCCACTGAGAGTTATCTCTCCCCTTCAAGAATAGGGAGGTGACCAGCCAACAGCATCTACCTCCCAGAAGCCTCTGCTGTGCAAACCTGCACACTAATCAGAAGTGGGTCAAATGGTCTTCACATGAAAGCATTTAACAAGGTCCCCAAGGAAGCCTTTCTAAGTGGCAGCAGGGAAAAGCACAACTGCTTTCTTTATGGAAGATGGATGCTAGCTTCCATTGGCCCATCTTAAAGTACAGACGCTTGCTGCTTTGAAGTTACTATAATCACAGTCATTTCTAAAAGAATAGTATGGTACTGGAAACAAAATTCCTGGGATTTGAGATTAGAAGCAGTTATGAGGGTTCTCTATATGAAGCAAGGATCAGGTTGGTGAAATAAACACTTGTATCCTTCCATTTCTGAGGTTCCAATTGTAAATATTTACATTAACTCTAGGTTTTATAAAGTCTAGGTCATACTTTAACAAACTAGGAGATGTATATAGAACTCCAAAGTTGGTTGCAAGGAACAACCAAATTGATCCAGTTAAATACTAAACAGCTGGTATATGAATAGTAAATTAATGACTACTGAATATAGTATGTGACATTTGGATAAGTCTATAGAGAATATAGGAACTGTAATAAATTTTCTTCAATTATGAATATTCTAAACTACACGAATATTCTGTTCTGGCAAAGGAATCATCATCATCAAACATCACTGAGAATTCTACCATAGGATATAATATTTAATTTATTCACAAATTCATTCATATTTTTATAAGGAACTTAGTATGTGCTCATTACTATGTATTACTATAGTCATACAGAAAGTTTATCTTCTGTCTTTGAGAAACAAAATTTGAGCATGTAGAAGAAAATAGTGATACTTAAGTAAATTTTAGCTCATTATGTTCATAAGCTCTGTGCTTTTTCAAAGAAAATAAAACAAACAAAACCATTCATATATTTGCATTCAAAAGCAATCCTGTCATCCTGCCTGACATAACTTTACAAGGAAGGGGATATCTACAAAGGAAACTGACAAATCATTCAATTTCTATAGGTAGACAAAATGAAGATATATTAACTGACATTATGTCCATGAGCAAAAGAATACAGAAAATTTGAATTCATTTAAACATTTTCAGTAAATGCAAATTTGCTATTGAACCTGACTTGAAATAAAAATACACAAGTTCCTTCCTATCACAGAAAAGACAAAATGCTGTATTAATAAATGATATTTAAATTTAAAAATAGTATTAAATTCTTCTGAACCTACTACTACTTTAAGAACAAGGCAAAATTTCTAATGTCAGCACAAAATAAAAAGAAAGGTCACATTTTAGTAACATTACCGACTTGTTTTGTCCAAGATTTGCTTTGTATATATAACATGAAACAGACCAAAGTTCATAATTCTTTGGCAAATTCAGAAGAAAGGAGACAAAGGAGTTGCCTCCTTTAGGAATAAAAAATAGTACTATGTTTAAATCCCACAAAATTAATGTTTAGCTCAAGGATTTGCTCTTCATCTCAGAAACCCTCAAGCCTGAGGCAGGATTAGGTCAGACTCATGTTCGAACAACTGGAGGAAATCAATGGATTTCGCTTTATTAATAATTAAAAGGCTAATGCAGACTGGCAAGTGATTAAAAATTGGTAGAACACATATTTATTACTGCAATTCAAAACACCTCCACAATATATAATTTTAAAATGGGCCACACCAGAAAAAATAAATGAAGTTATGTTACATAAGGTCACTAAGAAAAAGCTGAGGCAATACTGGTGTGTCCATTGTAGATTTAAAAAGTTTCTGCCTACAGCACGAAAAGCACAGTTCATAACTAGTTTGGATCCATGATAGAATGCAGGGTGACTATAGCAGCTTATCCTGTCACCCATAACTAAATGAATCCCCATTAGGATTTGTCAAGGGTGACAGAAACAAAGTTTGCACAATAAAGAACATTAAAGCTCTCCTGACAGAGTCAAATAGGTTGAATTTTAGCAATTCAAAAACCAAGTCTATTAAAGATACATGCTACACCGCAGTACCAATGCCTCATTTCTGTAACCCACAGTAACTTCATTACTATAGCCAGTAATAGTTTAAATATGATTTATGAAGTCCAAGAATAAAAGAATAGACTTATAAACTAGAATGCCAGTCTTCAGTTTGACTTCAAAGCTCTTCTTAAATACTGCGACTTTGACAGTTTTTATTTCGCACTGCAATTTCTTCTATAGACAAAAATGTGCTATGCATGGCCTGGTTAATACTAAGATTCAAAGGATTAAGTCTTGAAGGATTGGAGGAGTTATGGACATTAGATTTTAGAAAACAATGAGAGAGTTCACACTATTTAAGGTATATAGACTTCTCAATATACAGAAAGTGAATGCTTTTTGTTCTGACATTTATAAATCATATTGAATCAAATATGGTTATAAAAGCCCTTATGTTAAAGACTTGGAGATGTCTCATCACAGGCCCATGAAAGTACAGGATCACAGACTAAAACATCTAAACCTGTGAACCAAAAGAAAATTCTTCTCTTTCTAAATTGATTGTTCAGGTACTTTTTTTCTTCCAGTAGTGGGAAGATAAATAACACATCCAGACTTAGCATATAGACAAGCTGCAAGCAATTCAATAAACACACGCCAAACTGGATGTCAGTGGCTAAGCCAATATGACCTTACTGAAATGTTGTTTTTAAAAGTTAATGGCTTAAGTCAAAAGTAAATATACTCCAAAGACAGAAATGAAAAAGAAACAGAAAGGAGAGGAAAAAGAAAAATTGAGGAACAAAGGAAAGTGAAGCAGAACAGGAAGCAGGAAAATATTTATTAAATATATATACATTATATATATATTATTCTATCCTTAGAATTTGTACCCTTTCTGAAATTCATATTAAAATTTAACCCTCATTATAGTACTATTAAAAGATCAGGCCTTTGGGAGGTGATTAAGTCACAAGAGCTCTGCCCTCACAAATGGATCGGTGCCCTGTGAAAGGGGAGGAGGAAATTAGCTCAGGGCCTCCTGCCCTTCCACTCCTTCTGCAGCATGAACACACAGAATTTGTCCCCTGTTAACCATGTAGCAACCAAGTGCTTTGATCTTGGAAAGAGACCTGGCCCTTCACCAAACACTGAACTTGGTATCATTTTGATCTTAGACTTAGTGGCTTTTGGAACAGTGACAAAGTTTTCTCTAAGTTAGGCAATCTATGGTATGTTGTCACAGAAACACAAGCAGATTATGAAAGGACATACTCTAAATTTTAAGAATGATTACTACTTCCAACTTTCTTTGTTAGCTGAATATCCAATTCTATTGGGCAGCACTGTTCAGAACTCTGTGACAAGGGACATATCCCATATCTGTGCTATCTAGTAACCACTAGTCACATGAGAATATTAGGTAGTTAAAACATTGCTCATGCAAATGAAAAACTACTTCATTTCTTAAATAATTTAAATAGAATAAAGCACATGCAGCTAGCAGCTACTGCATTGGCAACAAGGATCTATGGAAGAAGGTTAAAATAAGTTTAAAAAGAATCATGCATTTGAGTTACATTTTCTACTTTAAAATACTAAATCCTTTCTCTATTTAAAACTTGCTTTTAGAGAACAATGCTCTTTAAGACAATTTTTAAAGTAAATTTTATTGGTATATTAAGCATCCTTTCTGATTTACAGTCACTTTACCGTGGTTGTAAAAGGCCACAAATTGAAGAGCTGTGATAAAACACTTAAGACGCATCACTCCTTCTTAGGACCTGGCATAAATTGTGACTGTAGTCATCAAAATATCGTACAATTTAGGTACATAAAATGAAAATACCTTTAAAGAAGAAAACACATAAAAACTGTCTTATTTTGAGACAGATTGAAAAAAGTCAGCAATAAATTTTAAAAAGAAAAGAAAAGAAAGTAATAGAAGGAGGAAAAAGGTATAGGGTTACAGAGATCCATGAAATTCCAAGTGTACTTGCAAGGAGCACACCATCGTCTGTGTGATGGGAGACCAGAAGGCTCTCCTTCAGTTGATTCTCTAAGTTGCAGGGGGCTCCTCGTCTTTCTGTGCAGATGGAGGCCCCTTTCATTCACCTGAGAGATGACCTTAGAAAAACTTCTAGGCCTGGATTTTTAATATAGAAAACTATTTTGATCAAAAGGAATAGTTCTACATTTTGCAATGTCAGAAAACAGATGGACTTGCTGAGAAGACTCTTAGGTTAATAGTGTGAGTACAAACCGCTGCACACTTTGTCTTGAGAGCCAAACGTTATCAGAGTACCTGGGAGAAATCAATCAATACATTTCAATTTGCCATCATAATTATTCTACTTAAAGTGTTTCTGTTGACATATGCATGTATTAGATTTTAGCACTATTAGAAATAATTCATCAGTAATCTTTATTTGTGATGACTGAATTGTTTAAAGAGCACATATTAAAAATTAACATAGAACTATATATGGGGGTGCCTGCGAGTAAACCTAGCATTCAGAGATTTAGGAAAAAGGATCCAGAGCTCAGTAGCAGCCTGGACCCTATGACAAAGTCTTGTCTAACAAACATACAAACAAACAAAAACAATTAGCACGATAAACCCTATCTATCTGAAGTTACATTTTCCATGGCTTCAGTTACTACAGTTAATTATTAGCTGGAAAACTCCAGAGGCAAACAATTTATAAATATTAAGTAAGTCTTATTACAATAGTTTATTGTAAATTTTCCTTATTTCATTATTGCTGTTAATCTCTTATTCTGCGCAATTTATTACTTATCACATGTGATAGGCATAGGACTACACACACACACACACACACACACACACACACACCATGTGAGGGAGGGGAAGAGATTGGTACTGCTGTTAGCTTTAATTTAACACAAACCTCCAACACAAGTTTTGAAATGTAGGCAAGGCAATACTACTGTACTGACTTCATTGGTTTGTATGCAAAAGCATTTTGTAACACTTTACAAATGAACTTTTCAGGACAATACTTTAGTTTTTGTTTTTCATCAATTCTTTCTCAATACTTCTTACATTTTTAATAGAACTCATTTAGTTAAATCTTCTACATATAATTTCTGCTCCTTCCAAATAAATACCATTAAAGCTCTACTTTTTAGTGCTTTACTTGAGGTTATCTTTATACGTTTACTTTTACTGAATTGATAAAGTCTATGAAAAATTAAAGATTATAAATGGATGAAAAATCTGTTTTGTTGAAAAGAAGTGAAGAAGAAACTAATGGAAAGAATATCTCCCAAGCATTAAGTTTTTCTTAGGTAATACCTAGCCATTCCCTTCTTCTCCATGGCAAACTGTAAAAGAAAATTCCTAAATTGGTATTTCTTAGATCAAAGTCAGAATGTCTAACTTTAGAAACATAAACAAACAAACAAACAAACACAGCTCAAAATTGATTCATCCTGTGATAAGCCTTTAAGTTCAACAAGATGACTAAGGGTGCCTGTTTAAGTAACTAGTACTCTCCAAATAAATTAATTATTAAATTTGTCCATTGAGATAATGAAAACAAGCCACGAATTTGTAAATAATAATAGAATAGCTTCAATTTATAACAATTTAAAATAAGATATCGGTAAATTCAACGTATTTTTAAGACAGATTGTACATATATTTAACTGTAATGTGTTAATTTTATGATTAAAAATTAATTCGAGGCATTTATTGATGCATAATTTATTTTATTACAGCAATGGTCCTCAAAGTAGAGTGTCTATCAGAAACATCAGATTGCCAGAACAGAAATCACTGGGTCTCTTCAAAAGTCTGATTTAATAGGTTTGGGTGAGCAATTAGGAATTTGCATTCCTAATGAACTTCTGGGAAGGACTGACTTCTAGGCCTAAGGACCATGTGTGAATGACTTTCCTAGGGTGAAGAGTGGAAGTTGGATGGGCATGGGTTTAAGATTCAATCAAGCCTGATTGTAGACTATAGAATTTCTGGTGGGTAAGATGGGGCTCCCTGAGAGAATTCAAATTTCCATGGGGCTCTGGAGGAGAAACAGGAGGAATTAGTTACACATGAAGAAAGGGAAAAAGAGAATGAAGAGGAATTTCAGGCAGAGGAGCTGGCCGGGAGCCCCACAGAGTCTTTAGACTGCAACAGTGACAAGTTCCATAAGGTTGGGCAGTGAAGTTCCAGAAGAAAGACAAGATGTAAGGTACAGGTCGATAAATAGACCACAGACCCTGGTCCGAGACAAAACAATTGGCAAGAGTCAAGGAATGTCTGCCACAAGTGAAAGAGATAAATACATAATTAGGGTTTTTGTTTGTTTGTTTGTTTTGTTTTTTGTTTTAGACTTAGAAATACAACGTGGAGCTATAGACAGACTGGTCAGGAAAATCTGACTGAAGTTTGTAATACTGTAAAGATGAACTGTAGGCCTGAAGTAGAGCAGTGGTTGAATAGTAAAGAAAAGTGGAAAGCCTCAGAAAAGTAAGGGAAGCTCCCTCTTCGTTAACTTTTGGTTAGAGTGGTGGGTGAAAGGAAGAAGGAAAATATGGCATCGGAGCAAATGGATGGGGAAGCACTCTGAGTCATTTAACTGAACAGAACAGAATTCCGCAACACCAATGCCAGCCAACGCAAACATTAGTCTTCATGCTCTTCATGCAGTAGACTTAAAAGAATAAATTATAAAGGAATAATAGAGAAAAATAAAATATAAAATTGTTAAAGAAAACTTGTTTTCTGATTTGAATAAATTATTTTAAGTCTCTATATTTTTAGTTTGTTTTTGGTACTGGGGATCGAACTTGTGCTGCTGAGCTAAACCTCCAGCCCAAGTCTCTATATTTTGCTGTAGCAAAATATTAATAGCTGCTTAATTTTTGTCAAGTTCTTTTACAATGTATGCATAATTGAGTCCTTTGAGTTAGGTATTGCTATTATCTCCATTGTTCAGGTGAGAACACTGAGTTGAAACAATGTATCCAGGAAACAGTTCATGAGAGGCTCTGAAATCACTTTCTTTATCAACTAAACACACTCTAGTAAAATCATTTTACTTATATAATTGAATTTCATTAATGAAAATTTATGTAATGTATTTTAAATTTATTATTTCAAATATACAAACAAATTGTCTACTTTATACGTTGCAATAAATAGAAATCCACAGATGATATAAAAGATGGAACAGGAATGAGAAAAAAATTAATGCCAATTTTAATTAAAACCATGTTTTTGCATATTAGCGAGGTAGGGAAGAAGTACTAAAATAGGCCATATCTATAAAGGACTGCATGTATGTCACTGTTATGATCTGGAATAAATTCGAATTTTAATGATATTTTTAAATGGACTACCAGATTTTCTCAATTCTTAATCACAAAGTGTAATTTGTTTTTTTGCATGCCGATATCCAGGCTTAGTCCAACAGAGCAAAATATTCTATTCATTTGGCAGCTCTGGTCTTTACGGTTGCACTTGAGAAGCAAAAGATTATACTTATACAAGTCCCAGCATTGTGTATGTTCCTTTGCTGGTACACCCCTACAGTACTTGACTTCACCAGAAATTTTGAGGTGGTTTTGTGAAGCACCCAGGACAAACTTTGCTTGGGCACTTCATGCACGGTTTTGGAAAGGGCAAATGGAGCTAAAGATGTCACCTTCTAGTAAACTCATGTTTCTCTCTAGAAAAATAGGATGTCAAGGAGCATTTAGTTTCATTCCACTTTTATACCTTCATGAATCAGAAAATTTCCATGATGAATATACTTCGGCTTAAAAATTAAATAGAATGGGACACCCAAAGCAAAAGTAAATAAGAATAGCAAAAGTTAAAAACAAGACTCCTATGAAAGAAAACCAGCTAAGTACTCCCACATGCAGATACGTACAAATGGAATTTTATGTTTTTTTTTAATAATTATGTTGACACGGACACTTGCCTGTAGTCATTTTTCTTCTCCAGAACCTAAATATTCACAAATACCTAAACTTGTGATTATCTAACCATGGGTAGTGTGTGTGCTGTAATATGTGCCTCAAGGGAACTGCAAATGTCAGGAAGATGCAAAAATAGTCAGAGTGTGAAATCATCAAAGGGATCCTGAAAGTTTAGAAGCTAACATTTAAAAGGTTCTTCATGCAGTTTCTCTGTTGAAAACTGCCCTGCATTTTACCTCTGAAGATCTAAGCTAGGCTCAAGAGACTGGAAATCTAATAATGGTTTTATGGGCTAGCAGGGCATCCTAGATACTTTAGACTTTCTATAGATTCCATGGAAACAGGAAATGTAAGATCATTGTCTTGATTATTCGAATGTGTGCTTTAGGAAGAAACATGGGGAAATGCCAGTTTCTTTTTCAAGGGAAAAAAGAAAAAGAACACTGTGATCTTACTCTCCTTTTAGACTTTCGAGCTAGGGTGGGGATCAGGAAGGGCATCAAAGATTTTAGTGTAAAACACTTTCCATTTGCAACTGTGCTAGTCAATGGAGAAAACTGAAAGAAACATTTATCCTCATACAGATTCACTACTGAAAAAATCTCTGTTAGCACTGCTGGGATACAATGGAAGGAAGGAAGGAAAGGAGAGAGGCACACATTGAGAGAAAGAAGCGGGGGAGAGACAGAGAGAGACAGACACACAAAGAGGGAGACAGACAGAGACAGAGACAGAGTGAGAGAGATAGAGACAGAGAGAGACACACACAAAGACAGAGACACAGAGAAAGAGACAGAGACAGAGACAGAGAGAATGAATAACAATTTTATCCTAAGAGATCTAAGAGTTTCATAAGAAAATAAACCACTACCAATTCTATTATTTGTGTATGTGTGTGTTAGTCATGACCAAACCCAGGTCCTTGTGCATTCGTGGCAAATAATTCACCCCCAGGCCCTATTTCTATTAATTCTTGAATTCCAAAAATCCCCTAGTTACCATATTAATTGTGGCCCTTTGATTTTCATTTTTCTCCTTTGGTATTTATTTATCTTCACATTGTTTGGAAAAAACATGTTCTAATGTGATGCTACATTTGTGCCCTGTCTTTTAACCAATCCTTCCAAATTTGCATTTCCTGCTTTTGGGTTCCATGAAGTGAGCACAAGCAGGTCATTGCTGTCACACTTCTAGTAAAAGGGTAATCGGAAAAGAGATGATTAAACAGCTCATTATGTAGTACACTTGATCTTTTGAAGTATAATTTATATTATATTGGTTTCCTCCAAAAACACAAGATATTTCAGTGCTTATTATAAGAAAAAATAATTAAATGGCTGATTAATGGTTTTTATAGTGTTAAAAAATGTTTCTTATTTCATAAATTCAAGATTAGCAGGTTCACTTCTGTACTGTACTGAAGCACAAAGCAAAACCATCTAAATAGAAATAGTGATTTATTTATTTGGTTTTGCTTATTTTTGGTACATGTCTGCTTATTTATTTAATGTTTGATCATATTACTACGTTTGCATTACAATCAAATCTCATCGTGGACAGTTGATACATGTGTGTACCACATCTTTAGAAGTCCCTCGAGGTTTTCCCTACTGTTTTAGGGTAACCCAAAAAAATTTGCTTCTTCGTTGGGATTAAAAGACAGGAAATCTGCCTGTATTCAGTGAGCTGAGAGGTGGAGGTTGAGATTTAACAACTGAGTGGACACAGGATCAAGATGTTCTCAGGGAACCAAGAAAGGACAGTGACGCTTAGAGGTGACTGTGTTTTAGAGGATGAACTGAGTGCAGAGGTGCATACACCACGGTTAGGAAAGGGTAGACGGTGGAACCAGAACTCCTTATGGAACAAGGAGTAGGATCTGGCACAGAGAGCGAGGGTGTAGAAAGGAGTTAGAGGGCCCAGGGCACCAGAGGCATGATAGGGTTGATTCACATATGATACAAAGAAAAGATAAAAACTCAGAGCTATCATTTATAAAATTTTCACCCAATTGAAGAAGATAAAGATTCTATGTTTTACGTAACCTCTCAAGGTCACTTTGTTCAAATTATATAATTGTAATTCATTAGAATTAAGCAAACATGAAATTCGAAAACTGTGGGACAGTATAAGACTCATCATTTAAAAATATTTTGTTTGTATTGCCCACCTATGAGGGGTTAAAAAAACATGCTCCATGCTTTAGAAATAAATAGCAAGTCATTAAAATTTACTTAAGGTTTAAAACTACCAGAAGACATTAATGCATATATATATGTGTGCATATGTGTGTGTGTATATATATATAATTGTCATATGTAGTTGCATAAAAGACTCTTAAAAGTCATTAAAAGTCATTCCCAAAAGATCAATAATCTTGACTCATTCCACATGCTAGGTAGGGGAAGGTATGGCCAGAGAAGATTTCGCACAAGGAACAGTAAGTGAACAGATCTTAAATAAAAATTGTTCAGACATTTATGTAGAAGTATTTGCATTGCTAATCATGCACGCAATTATAGAACACTTCAAGGAATCTAGCATGGATTTGGTGAAGGCACAAGAGAAAATTCACTCATACCCATATTTCAATTTTTGTATCTCTGTTTATTGATACCTGTGTATATACTGAAAACGGCTTTACAGATTTTCGTTACATTTGGGACAAACCATGGCTTTGCCACACAGCAGACTTATGGTTTCAAGCTTTTTGAACTAGTTTCCTTATTTGGCAGGTTATATAATTTCAGTGATAAAAATTAATTGCATTTTAGTCAAAATTCCTATTTGCTTTTGTTTGTTTTTAATTCTGGCTTTACTATTTTCTAGTTCAGATGTTTTCTTTGGTAATTTCTTAGGTTCTGTTCCTTGGCTTCTTTATTCCAGAAAATAAGGTGGGATGTAAGACTTAACTCACAGAGTCTCAAAGAATTAATACATGTAAGTCTTTTAAAATAGTGACTGGCAAAGAGAAAATACTAGCTTGCATCTTCAAACTGGTGGAAATGAAAGCTATGGAGCTGCAATAAGACTGGTGATTTTCAAAAATGTTACTTCTCTTCTAACTTGAAATAAGAAACGACGAGTCTCATATGTGCTATCTCTGAGAAAAAATAAATAAAAACCTAAAAATTATTAATCTTGTCAAAGTCTTATTTCTAAGCACTAGGTTTAGCTGGTGCCACCATGTAAATAATCCAAGAGATAAACGTTTATTCTAGTAAACGTAGACATGACCTAAATTACTGCAAAAAGGAAACTCCAGAGACTCAAAGCAGAGAAAATAAAAATTATCCCTCACCTCTGGCATATACCTGATTGTATCTTGCTGATTAATTCTGAACTGCTTTGTTCTGCCGCCAGTCTGAAGAACTACAGCCATTAGTCACTGATATTAGGGATTGTTATATCCAACCTAATAGCAAAAGGGTAGGTAAGGTATACAGAGGATTAAACACCAAAAATCATAGAGGTTTCCTTTTTGAAATGGATATAGCCAACTAAATCAGATATCTGACTCCTATTACAGTAAGTTAATAACTTTCAGTCACTTTAACAACATGGTACAATGGCTAGACAGGCTTTCCATGGATCACGGTCTGATATCTTTCACATGGTCTTAGGGACATTATCGACTTGTGTGTAAATGTCTGCTGGATTTGTATTCCATAACTGAAATGTAACAACAAAAGTCAGCTCGTACACGGAATATAATGAAATGTTATGCAACTGTTAAAGTGAATGAGGCTACTCTCTGGTATAGGTAATGGAGGGTCTCCATAATATATCACATGCAAATTTCAAGAGCCAAAAAACTAGGTACAACATTTTCATTTTTGTTTTAAAGGGGAAGAAAGCATTGTGCATTTTATGCATGCATTTGCATGGATAATCACAAAGTATTTTAAGAGCATAATCTAGAAAGTATAACACGAGTTGTTACTGGAAGGAACAACTGGATGGAATTGATGACACAAGATAAAGTTTTGTTAATTCTTTTATATTTTTTCAATTCAGAATCAAGTGAATCTACTTTATAGTCAACAAGAAACAAAAAAAATACAAAATTAAGATGAAATTATCTAAAGAAAATTTTAAAAATTCAGCTGCTGACTAAGTTCATAACTCATGACACAAATGATTTCAGTAAAAAGGAAATTTTATCTGGAATACCTTAAATTTCTAAATCAATTAATCTAGTTTACAAATTCTTGCTTAATGAAAAAGAGAGAATAAATTTGGGTGACATTTTCTCCTAAATATAGGATGTTTATTTTTAGGAACAGATGATATTTAAATTACACATTTCTGCCAAGTCGCATCATACTAATTGAATGATAGAAATGGTAAAATTGGCAATTGAATGGCAATTGGGTGTTACAATATCCCAAATCAGTATATAGTTATAGAGTTTGAGCTGTATGGCTAGCACCAAGCTAGCTTGGTATATGAAGACTCAGTAAAGGATTTACTTACTGTCTGATGGGGAAAGACGGGAGAGAGAAATGAGAATGATATACAGGTAATTAAATTTCACCCAGTTCAAGGTAAGAGAAGTGCTAGACATAATACATATAACAAGGATCTACAACTAGCCTCCAACTAGGGTGAAAAGGGAAAGAGAAAGTGACTTTATAAAAGGACTTCAGAAACTGTAAACAACTTTAGTGCAGGCTTAATGATATTTTAACCTCAATGCTAAAGTATGAGAAACTGTAGCTTGTGGACATAAACTTTACAAAACAAACACTAAATACTATAATATTATTCACATACCTCCTACATAGCTTAGATAACAAGATCTGCTGTCAGTGAAAATAAGGAAATTTCCTAAGGAGTATTTCTTGGACTATGCCTAATTCCTTCCAAATGGAAGTTCAAAGATGGCCTACTTGAAAAAGGGATTCCTTGGTTGGAACTGGTTTCCCCAGGCTTTTCCAGTTGTCACTGGGTAGAAGAGAGGATTGTTAAAATAGATGATTTCATTAGTACTTACTGCACGATCTTAGCCTTTCCTAAGTGGTTTAGTACTCCTACATGGGGTGAGAGGTAAGGGAATTTGTGCAATGAAAAGGTGTAGGAAAGGGGTAGGATACTGATTCATCTACACCAAGTTTCTGGAAATATACATAGGAATAGCCCACATGTAAATGTGTGTCCCTAAAGAAAAAAAGAAAACAGTATGTTTTACATACGATCAATGCTTAAATAACATATTAGTTCTCTGTATTATAATTATCATAACTCAAATCCAAATATGTTATTAGCTTAGACAGTATTATAGTAAAGAAAGTCTAAATGGAAAAGTTAAGCCAAAAGGTACTATTCCTCATAAAGAAAGGCATCATAACTAAAAAGAGAAAGTTAAAGGAAACCAGAAATAGCCTAAAAGCACTAAAGGTGAAATTCTATTATACATTAAAATTGCGATCTTTTAGAATTTTTAATTGCATCTGTTTAAAATTCTTCCCTTAATTACTTATATGGCAGCAGTTTGATGCTACAAAAAAGAAAACAAAGTAAGAGGAGAAAGACATCCCATTATCATTGGACAGTGAATGGAAGTTAAATAGATCTACACAAAGACAAGAGGCTCCAAGAAAACATTTTAGTTCCAGTAAGCATCTGACCATACTGAAAGGATGACTGTTTCAGAGAAGTTTTTGAAATAGTTTTTTATGAAGAAATACAAGGAATGAAACAAGACAAGAAGTTATTGAGCCAAATATTGTTGCCAAATTATTTTTTGTATTACAAAAAAATTCCATAGTCAGGATATAAGCAACACATAAATTTCAAAGATACTAAGGGAAAATCAGTCAACACATTCAAGCTATATAATAATATAGTACACCAGCAGCAATTTCTTATATTAACAGGGTAAAAGAACAACAGAAAACAATAAAACAAATTGAGAATTGAGCCAGATAAAAACATCTAGAAAAAACTCACAGAAACCTTAAGGTAGTACAGGTCTGAATTATACTGTATAAAAACAGTCATCTGTGTATGGAAGTTGATGCTCTGTTTTGTTTTAAGACCAGGTCTCGCTATGCAGTTCAAGCTAGCTTAGAACTCATTGTGTAGCCCAGGATGCCCTTGAACTCACAGTGACCCTCCTGCCTCAGCCTTCCAAATTCTGGGATTATAAGTGTATGCTACACATCTGGCTCTGTACAGAGGTTTAAATGACAATATTTTCAATTGAACACAATTCCTTAAGACCCACCAAAACCTCAAGAGACTCTTAATTTAAAGCAAACAAATTTCTAGGAATGTAATCAGGTGTGTTTTCAATAGCTATTTATTTTTAAACTATATTTCCTACAAAAAAAAAGAAAGAGGTAGAGAAAAGAATAACTCTCAATTCCTTTTCTTCCCAAAAGTTAGAAAGTCACTGTACTTCCTGTTTCATTCTTGATTCACATTCCAATGCCAGGCTTATTCTTTGTGACAACAACAAAAGAACAAACAGAAGGTGCACATGTCTTTCTAATACCAAAGAACTAGAAAAGTCATTCAGATTTATTTTTAAGTCCAACATTTGTACTGTCTTTGGTGTTAAGGCTGCTGTTGGATCAGTCTTGTGAGAGAGAATGAGAATACTAAACGCAGGCCCAAACAAGAGCCAGGCTGGGTGGATGACCCTTTCTCTTTCTTTTGGATAAATCCCTGCTGTGAATTATCTCCCTGTAGAGAGGGCTGCTGACGGCTGCAATTTCTCTGATCCACACAATCAAAATGTAGGGTTTAATTTTTATTCTGGCTCCCCTTTTCACCAACAGGCAGTTATCTGAAGAGATGCTATTTACTCCACACCATGCTCTCTGTACTCACTTGAAATTCTGATGTTAACACTAGTATTTTGAGGAGCATAATTTCTTTAAATGATAGGAAAATCTTACAATGGTACTATAATATGAATGCATGGAAAGTTAAAAGTTAAGTAGTCTGGGGCATACAAGTGAAACTGAGTCAATTAGCTACATAGCTAACTAAAATTAACTTCAGTGGTAATATCATTTCTATCTAGTTTATTCATCATTAATACATAAATAAATCGTTAAGATTAACTCATACCAGAAAAGGGGTCTACTTAAATATGGCTTGGCGATCTCTGGAGTCACTAAACAGCTTTGTCCTTCCCCCGCCAAAAAAATCTATCTAAAGTTATTAACATGTCTTGTAACTTTGTTGTATTGCATTTCTTCACAATCTCTGATTTTAATAAAAATTGTTGGGTGAGTGGACAAAATATATACTACTTCCACTTCATTTAAACAGAGAACTTCAATAGGTAACACTGTAGATACATATTTCTTGAACTTTTAGCTGTCAAATCACCATTAATAAATGAGTAAATATTATTCATGAAAAAGAGACACCTTGCTTAGGACTCTTAGTGATACAACCTTAATCCCTACCATTCATCCTATGCTGAGAGGAAGTTAGTTCATTTATGCAAATCCAATGAGAAGAGTTTTCACATAAACTACAAGCATCCTGGCAGATATTCCTCTACTGAGAGATGATTGTATATTTCCATTTAAGGTAGAAAAATTTCAACTTCAATTTACATTTTATTTAAAATAGAATACTTTACAAATTGGAAGAAACAATTATTCTACGGTTTTGAACAACAGATTTGTATAAATTTATTACGAATAGTAATGCTTTATGCAAACAGAAAAAATCATCTATTGTCCAAGAGATTAAAACTTTTCATCTTTATTATGGAACCCCATTATTTATCTCCTTCTCTCCTACAAACTATAAATGGCATGAAATGTAGTTAAAATGTGAAGGAATCTTATAATTTGTGAAGGAATTTTATAATTAATCTCATAGATAGAACTTTAAATCTTTTTTTGTAATTTTTAAAATAGAGACAATGTTGACTTAGAAATTTCTTTTCTCTTGGATATTTTTCTTCATGTAGGAATTGACTGCACAAACTAAACATTTTTAAATAATATTGTTTTTTTTCTTTTCTTTTCTTGCTTTTATCCTTTCTTCCTCCTTCCTTCCCCCCTGCCTTCATCTTATCCCTCCTTCCTTCCTTGCTTGTTTTATTCCCTTTCTTTTCAGCTTGCACAACTTTTCCTGTCCCCTTCAACACAGCCTACGCTTTCTATACTATTTTTTGTAGCAATACACATACACAGGAAGACAATTCACATGCAGTGATGTGTGTTAAGATCCTGATGTTCTCAACAAGAGGGAAGCTCAAGTTACTTACCCAGTTCAGATCCTAGATGAGGACTGATAATAAAATATTAATCACCTGTAATTATGAGCAGTGAAAGTGTTATGTTATTTATTACAAGTAACCTTTATGGAGATGCAATGGTTTTACCTTTAAACAACTAGGTGTTCGGTTATTAACTAGTAAGTCATCAATGTGTTTGATGATAATTCGTATATGCTCCAAGAAACAAATTGTGTCCCAAATGACTAAACAAATGTTGGGTCTGTTGATTGAAAGAGTCACTGGGTTAGTCATAAACTTCTACATGAACAGAACTTTATGTGGCTATAGAAGAGAAGTTCTAATTTAAGGTTCTACTATGCATACCTTAAGGTAGCTATTTGCAAATTATTTTCATCTTGGATAATTTCTTGAGAAGAATTACATCACAAAAATCAAGCTCTGCCTCCCCAGTAGCTGAAATACACTACAGTTGTAAATATTTCAGAAGTTTTCTAAATATGTTCATCCTGTTTCCTAGACTGTGGTGAGAAAGTGATGGCACGTGTGCCACAACAGGTTATCTGTATCACTAAGCTCTAAAAGGTTCACCATCACTGCCCTAAGCTCTCTAAGGCAAACATCCTGCAAAGGTCTCCACAGTAAACACTATAAGGCTTGTCAGTCCCATACTCACTTGTTATCAACTCTAGTCTCTGTTGTAGCACAAAATTCAGAAACAAATGTGTGACTATTTGTGATATAAGGCTATTTACAGACACTGACTTCTAACTTTCATCAAGTATCCATGTATCCCAAAATACTACCATTCTTTTAATTTCTATTCAGTCATTTACAACTATAAAGACCACTGTTAGTTCACAGGCTGTTCATGCCTTTCACTGAGGGCGCAAATTACCCCCTTATTTTCCACAGTAGTCATTGTCACCTGAGATGAAATAGTGATGCACACAGCTAACAGAATGAACTCTCTTTTGTGAGTTACTCTTCACACACTGATCTGTGTTCATTTCACCCTGAGCCTTCTGGCAAGTTCTCACTAACTTATCTATAAAGAGCTCATGGCTGCCCCTAGAAAGATACCAGAAGGAGGCCTTCACTTTCAGAGAAGCATGAAACTTGCCTTAATTATGGCCCATTTTTGCATATCTGCTGGAATTTCTTAATGTTTTACACGATGGTTGCTTCCAAAAGACTCTTCGTTTCTGCGGCACTTACACTGCCCTTGCTTTAGCTCAGTGACACAATGTGATTACCCTGGGATACATGTCATGAAAACTGCCATAGCCAAGAACTTAGGCAACAGTGTGGCAAAAACACACCCAGGGTGCAAAATTGAGGGAGCATATGCGGGACTCTAAGGGTGACGCTTTCATTAAATTTTGCACTGAAGTACTTCACTCTTAAGCACATACACATTCTCAGGGTGCTCAAGAACATGGCTGGCTCTGGTGAAACCCAAAATGTGAGAAGCATTGCAGGTTCTGCACTTGCTTTGCTGTGGTAGTGACTCTGTTGAGGCCACAATCAAGTGACAAGTTTGAGCAATACTGTTCAAACTGCATTTCTGGAGGAGCAGGACGGTGGTTCCATTTATCTCTTACTGTAAAATCACCTGTATTTAACACATTTGTAGACAGAGACTGACTGTCCATCAGGACCATGTTTCAGCACCTTGCTGGAATTAAACACAAAGTTTTGAATTAATAAACCGATATAAGGTAAAGACTCAAAATTAGTATTTATAGTGAGCATTGAGAATCTTCTGTCATATTAAATGATCAATTTAGGAAGGAAGGCTCTTCATATTTGAAATACAAGTAGTTTAAAAGAATTAGGATTACCATAAAAGATACAAGACACGATATGTAAAGCATAAATAAGCACACATTGACCTGTAAGTATGTACAGACAAAAGAAAAAATGTGTTTGGGTTCCACACGGGAATATTAACAAGCATATTATTGCATCCTATTTTAAACATTGGTATATACACCAAAGCCATCTAGAGAAATAAGAGTTAACAAGCAAACAAACCCTGGAGATCCCAACAGCAACTAACCGTCAATGAAGATTTAATGCTCAAGATTTTTTGTTTCAATCTTATGTCAGAGATAAATTCTCTTCAGATTCCAAAAGCCTAATATTATGTGAGAGTTTTCAAAAATACAAATATAAACACATGTGAATAGATAATCTAAGGCATCTATGTTTTGCACAAACAAATGACTATATAATAAATTTTATATATGTACTTGTGTGTTTTTGTTTTAGTTTTCTTTTTTAAAATGGTAGAGAATTAAAGATATTTTATATTGTTGAGGGTTTCAATGAGTAAAAGGCTAATGAAAATTTAGTATAAACAAAACATAAAAAGTGCTGAAGAATTATAAACTTGAATTTATAACCATAATCTATGATAGACAAACATATGATACGTGTCATGAATGCTCTAAGAAAATGTTTACATGAAGAAAAATTCAGACAGTAAGAAAACACAGAAAATGTCAAACTACTTATAAAATACACACTTTTGTAATTTTGAAAGTTAATATTCTTGGACAAAAGAAAATTGAATTTTCTTAAAACTGAACTATCATACAAAAACTTATTTTCCATTTCCATTAGAGAATTTTATAAACTTCTGAAGTTCACCAGTCATTATTCATATAAAGAGGCATTGGATGTGTTAGATATTGGTACTCTTAGCATTCTGTAATGTAACATGAAAGCGAGAATCCTCGGAGAGAATAAACAGAATAAAGTTCTGGAAGTTGGAGGTAATATTTCAACCACAAAGTTTATTACACAGAGTTTTGTTGCTAAGCATAGTATGTCCCATGGAACCAGAGAAAATTACTATTGCCTGTTCATGAGGGTTGGAACTATTCATCTCTTCATAATATTTCTATGGGAAAATGAAGGATATGTCCCTTGGCCTCTGTACAACACTTTTAATTTTTCATGCTGAATATCTTAGCTTTTATTACTTATCTAGGATAACTACCAAATGCTCAGTTATTAACCTCACTGAGTTCCCATCATTTCCAAAGTGAGAGAAGATTCCCAGAGTGTGTGCGGAAACTGAACATTATTATGTGGCAGGAGGGAAAGGATGAAGGAAGAGAAGCTGCACTCTAATGTTATTTAGATACAATAGAAAGCACCAGTCACCTCCTGAACAAATAGACACGTGTGCCAGAGCATCTCAGCATCACTATTTCAAAAAGAGGCTTCCTGCTCGCAGTTTTCAAATATACCCCACATATACATAGGAATATGATCATACCATACCCTAGTAGTCTTTCAGTTCCAAAGTTCAGTGTACATGCACCAGTGGAAAACAGTAGTATGACCACTAGTATGTATGAAAGGTACTCAGTGTACATGCACCAGTGGAAAACAGTAGTATGACCACTAGTATGTATGAAAGGTACAGTTGCAGGGTTTCAATGTGGACATGTTAAACTCTCTAAGCTGCTATAACAAAATACTATATACCACTTGGCTTATGAACAACAGAACTACACTTCTTGCAATTCTGGAGGCCAGAAAATATAAGAGCAAGTCACAGCCAAATTTATGGTCTGAGCCAGGCGTGGTGGCGCACGCCTTTAATCCCAGCACTCGGGAGGCTGAGGTAGGTGGAGCGTTGCGAGTTCGAGGCCGGCTTGGGCTACAATGTGAGCACAAGGCCGGCCTGAGCTACATAGTGCGACCCTGCCTCAAAAAACTAGGGCTGGGAATTTGGCTCAGTGGCTTAAGCACCTGTCTGGTAGGCGTGAGGCTGTGAGTTTGATCCCCGGTGCCGCAAAAACAAAACAAAACAAAACAAAACAAAAGAAACAACAACTTTATGGTCTGGATAGGACCTGCACAGACTTTTACAAATGACAATCTTCTCACAGAGTCTTGACATGGTTGAAGGGGTAAGGGACTCACTGTGATTTCATTCGTAAGGGCAATTAATTTCACTAATGAGGGCTCTACCCTTGTAAAAAAAAAATCTTCTCCCAAAGATCTCACTTTCAAATACTATCACACTGAAGATTAGGCTTCAACATACGAAACTTGAGTGCACATAACATTGTAAATAGCTCTTAGTGGAATCCCTGATACTAGATAAACTCTCAATTTTAGAAAACTTCCAAATTTCTTCAAACTCTTTCTAAAGGTATGTGCTTCCTTTCAAAAACATGACAGGACAAACTACTTTGGTTTTATCCTCATGTCAGTTGTTATAACAATAGTAAAATATCATTGGATCTGTAGTATCTGATTTTGTTATGCTGAACTATTCTTTTAAAAATGGAAGACAGGGATGAAGAAAAGAATCAACATGAGCTATGCATATGTTCCAACTCTCCGTAAGGAATGTAATCATTGTGTAATGCAAAACATATACTAATAAAACACGGAAAAGGAAAAAATAAAACAAAAAATAAAGGTGGAGAGGACTCAGGCGCATTGGTGCATCGCTAGAATCCAGCACTGCAGAGGGTAAGCAGGAGCCTCAGGAGTTTGAGATCAGCCAGGCTGCAGAGTGAGTGCAAGGACAGCCTGAACTGAGCTATGTACCAAGACCCTGCTACTTAGAATAATGACAATTTTAAAAATGTAATAATAAAGCACAGAAGCAAAGAATAATTTTTCATACATTTTTCTAGGCTTTATAAAATCCTTGGATTCTTTTCTTTCTTCTCTAATTCTTCTCTCTCCAGTAAAGTACAAGGTATATTTCCATCCACAACTCTGTTCCCCTTTCCTAAACTACAATAATTGACTTAAGTATTTTAACTGACTCTAGGTATACCATGAGAGCTTGCATAGATTGGCACAAAAATGTGAAAATGACTCACAATTCATTATGTATTGTCTTACTATCCATATGAATGCTTTGACTATAGCCAGGAAATATGAAATATCTTTGCACACATAATTCATACAGTGGAATTCATTGTCATTACATAGCAATGTTACACAAAGCAATGTGTCTCTCTAAAGAGAAAAGACAGCCTCTGGTTGTAGGACTTACATAAAAATTATTTTACACTGAAAACATTTGGATAAATGGGAGTAATGGGGGGTATTTAAATTTATATCATGACTCCTACAAATTAGCTGCCATTTACCCTCCTCTAAAATCTCCTGCCTGGAAGGAGAACCACACTTAACACCAGAAGGTATGAATTCAGATCTTCTTTCCAAGGGGTTTTAGGCAGGAATACGACTGCCCAGTAGAATCGGGATAAAAAGACTAATAGAATCTTCTATACTTTCCCACAGAAAACTTCAACCACTTCTTTTGTTAAAATGATAGAGAAACTCCTACTCTTACTATTCAACCAAAGTTTTTACTATTGACTATTCCTGAAGGCACGTGAATTAAAACTCTCATTCTAATTTTGTCATTTAATTTTTAGTTTTGTTAGTTAATTTATAGTTCAACTATAAGACCTAAATTGGTTCAGGAGAGTTTTTCTTCAATACAGTGCTGAGAACTAAAAGCATTATCCATAGTCTCAAACCCTAGGAGTAAGTTTTATTTTAATTTTTTGGGGGATGATACCAGGAATCACTCAGGAACTCGCACTTGTCAAGCAGGTACTGCATTGTTGAGTTATATCGACAGCCCTTAAATATTATTATTCCCCTTTAAAAATGGGTAAAATGAAGCTTAGAGAAACTATTTGCCTGAGGTTATAGTAACTGGTATATGGCAAAATATGTTTCCTGATGCCAAAGTTGTTGTCTTTCCTATATCTACTTCCATATCTATAGACTCTCTGATACAATTCTGATTGACTGTCAGGTCAAATCACAGATTAAAAAATAGTGATACCCTAATACTGCAAAGGGAAATAAAAGAGGCTATGCTAAGAAAAATCAAAGAAATCACTTGCAGCTGTGACGACTGCGGCCACTCTGACCAAAGCCCTACCAATCTACGGCCCTGGAGTCTCGAAGCTACAGGGAGTCCCATTTGTAAGACTAATCCTTATGACTAGGAAGCTGCGGACCAGACAAATGCTAAACATCACAGAGTACACAGTTCAATTAGGAGTGATGGGAGGGCAACGCTGAGAACCATCACCAGTGATATAAAAATATCTGAAAGTAGAAGCTGTACTCCAGAAAAGTGAAAAGAATTATAAGACCAACCCAGAATGGAAAGGTACTGAAGTCTTCAGAAATTAAGTATAGAACAAATTCAGCTCCTGCAACCTTCAATCATTTCTCAAATTTAGTACTATCTGAGGTATTTCCTGAATGCTCAGTATCTTCAAAACATATCTCCAAGATGTGATAAAACTCAATGTCTAATTCATGATTTCTTCCTTCAAATTTTGCCTGTGTCAGGAAATTTTAGAATCATCCATCTGTTTACCATATAGGTAAGAAACTGCAGACATTTTAGGACACTGACTTCTTCAACTTCCATATTTCTTTTAATTTTATCTATCCAAAGTAGCTCTCAAAACCATTCAGCTTGAGGTCAGTGGTACAGCACGTGCCTAGCCTACCCAAGTGCTGAATTCAATGCCCAACATCAAAAATGAATTAATAAGCAAATAAAATCCAACTCTCTCTAACTATTCTTCCAGCAATTAGGACATAGGTGAGCACTGCCTGTTTTTGCACCCCACTCCCACTAGCTAGGGTGATTTTTACATCTTGAGATTTTTTGCAGTATCAAAATATTGCAATATTACATTACATGAAAATGAAGATGAAATTCAAATTTAAGTGTTAGCATAGTTTTATTGGATTACAGTAATGCTTACTTATTTACATATCATCAATAAGTACTTTTGTCACAAGAAATGGATAGTTTCTGGCCCCTAAGTACTCAGACCTTTTCCACCTACATTATTCTTCACAGAAAGTTTGTCAGCCTCTAATATTCAGTGAACATTTTAAACCTTTGAGCTAAGGAATATACAAGCAATCCAGTTATTTATAAGCCTTCCCTCAGCACATATCCTTTTACTTTCAAGCTGCTAGGCTTATCTTTTCAAATGCAAATCTGGTAACTCTGAAAATCTTGCAAGATCTTCCCATTATTTTATACAAAAGAGATCAAAATGCCTACCAGGTCTCACTTTTATCTTGCTACAGGCTTCCTTTGTTGACTTTCTAGTAACACAGATAGCTGCTTTTAATTCCTGTGCTCCAGATGCCCCATCTTCTTGGCAATTCTCTTCTTTCCTTCTACTTCCTCTTTGCCTCATTTAACCATACTTAGGCTTTGGCATTAGTCCAGGTGAAGATTCTTTTATTATAGTCAGCTAAGTTAGGTAAAAATATTCTCTGGGTATTCAGACGGGGCTACACCCTCAAGGGATTCAGTGCAGAGGATAAAAACACATTGCACATGTGGATGGAGACATGTGTTGAAGGCCAGGCCTCAAGATAAAGATGGAATGATCAGACCTACATGTTTCCCCAAGAGATAAGCAATATAGTTGTTATTACCTGGTCCAATAAAGTCTAGATAGACATCAGTCACCCTGGTGGTACCAAGATCTTCAGATCCATTTCTTTTCTGTTCTTCCTGGGTACACTTTTGCTATGTGACAAGCTTTCCAATTGAATCAATATTACCTAACTGCCCATACTTGTCGTCTTATTGTTTGATCGTAGTTTTGGCACAGGTATTCACCTAGTGATTTTGCTCTATATAACTTAGTTTGAGAAAACAACTCACTTTCAGGTCCCCTTCTGTCTTTCAGATGTTAGCTCAATAACATTTTCTTATTCTTAACCTCCACTGTTCCTTACAATTCATTCTTTGATTGCCCCAGTACTTACAAAATATTTATTTGTTGTTTATTTGATGTTTGAATTTAACAGGGCGTCCTACATTTAATCCAGCCACTCTACTTTTTAAAGAGGTCTCTGCTAAAAAGTAAAGGTGGTTGTTGAGGTAAAGAGTCGACATTAACATAGATGTATGTGAAATTATCAAAGAAGATGTCTGATAAAAATGAAAGGATATATCATTTTAAACTAATAATGCTTGACTGGAAAACTAAAAAGCTAGATTGTTAGACATAAGAAATTTATCAGAACTAAAAACAAACTATTTTAACGCAAAACAAATCTAACTATGGAAAAAAAAAAACACTGAAATAAAACAAAAATAAGCCAAAACTAAGAAACATGTAGGTTAAAGATTTTTGCAACCAATACCAAATCTCCAAAGGATTCTCTGGATCCACCAAAGAGCATGGAGTACAATGTGTTCAGACAGAAGGGCTAAGAAATCAGAAAAGAGAAGGCTACAGGCCTGGCATAGCGGTTTGGTTAGAAGGAAGAGTCACTGAAACTGTGTGTACTTAAACATGACTTGGATTCTAGAGTGTGTATTTAGTTTGAAAGGAAACCTAATTGCAAATCACAGGTCACAATTTTATGTCTGAGATTTTAAAAGGTCAACCTGAAAAGAAAAAATAAATAAATAAACGAAAGATTCCTAACATCCCAAATGCCTATAAAAATGTTGGGATAAACTATCACAAAGGAATTTAATGGTAAAGCACATTAAGCTGCCATTAACTGAATGGGCCCAAGAAAACATTTACTGATGATAGATTCTGACAAAGTTCACTGATTTTACGTACCTAGATTAATTTATTTTTACTTACTCTTCACCCTCACTCTTCATCTTCTATAGCAAAAATTAAAAATTTGGGATCAATGAATGTTTTATACAAAATAACTTTCTTTAGGTGTTAAACTCATCGCTACTTATAAGAATAATAAAACTTGCACGCTCTCTACATTTTGTTTGCATTTACCTTCTAATTCTTGCAAATTAGTGCATTTGTTTATGTTTCTTTGATTAAGCAGCTGAATTATGAGGGGCTGAGAATGTCGTTCATTTGTAGACAACTTGCCTAGCAAGCAGGAGATCCCTGATTCACTTCCCAGTGCAGGAAAAGGAAGGAAGGCAGGAAGAAAGGAAGGAAGGAAGGAGGAAGGAAAGAAGGAAGGAAGGAAGGAAGGGAAGAGAAGGGAAGGGAAAGGATGGGAAGGGAGGAAAGAAAGAAAGAAAGGAAGGAAGGAAGGAAGGAAGGAAGGAAGGAAGGAAGGAAGAAAGAAAGAAAGAAAGAAAGAAAGAAAGAAAGAAAGAAAGAAAGAGAAAAAAGAAGAGAGGAGAGGAGGGGAGAGGAAAGGGGGAGAGGAAGGGAGAAAGGGAAGAAGGGAGGGAAAGAAAAAGGGAGGGAGGGAGGGAGGCAAGCAAGATTCACATTAATAGTCTTTTCCATAATAGCTTATGAATGGTTTCTCCATACTGTCAAGTAGAGTGGACCATCCCACTCATGACATACTCAAACTCTCACAGTTAACAGTCTTCTTTAATTGTCCTTGATTTTTTAATATGGTACTGCAGATGGAATCCAGGGACTTTACTCTGTATTATAACCCTGGAATGTATTAGTTCATTCAGTCATTCATAAATCTTGAGACAAGTACTCGCTATGTTGCTAAGTTGCCCAGGATGGATTTGAACTTGCAATCCTCCTATCTCAGCATTTCAGAATGCTGAGATCACAAAAGTGTTCCACCACACCAGACTTACGGTTCTTGATCTTTGAAGGTTTGCTGGATGATAATAATTGTGAGAATTTAGGAAAGACATACCTTTTGAGGTCCCTAATACAGCATAAATAAACTTTGCTTTGCCAAACATGTGCTTTCTGCCCAAAAGGACAAACACACATGTTCATCTGTTTTCCACATTTTATTTTTATGCTATACAGCTCTATGATAATCTCTTTCAAATTTCACTTGATCACAATCCAACTACACTGTATAATGCTTCCCAACATTCAAAGTTGACACATAAATGTAATTTTTCTTTCTGTCCACATCCCTGTCTGCCTAGGAAGGTTTTTCCAGGTGCTTCAGCTTTTGCAGTTCAATGAACATGTCTCTGAGAAGTGAATAAAATCGGTTGTTTTCGGGTTTCTTTTGTATCTTTTTCCAAGAACATTTGATCCCTATTAAGATAATTTCACATTGCTTTCTATTCAATATAGAGTGGAAAGTCAGGGTGTGTGCTAATTATTTTACACGAGACAAATAATTTTGTATCTATAAGGCTTTCAGCCAAAGAGGTGAGAGGCACAGACAGTATAGTTCAGAATTAAGTAAAAATGAAAGCAAAACATACTCAGCTATTGCTTTTCCTACAAGGGTCTCTTTTCTCTTGAAGACTTTCAATAACAATTTACATTACTGAAGTCATTTATGTAATAACTTGTTAGAATTTAATACCTTAATCTCTTCTGAATAAGGATTTAAGGAAAGATAGCACAGTTGTATGCCACTTGTTTCTATGTAGGGGTGATATCTAAAAATCTGTTTCTGAGGATATTGATATCTAGGTATAAAAATCTCAGTGCATAATAACTACCGATTACTTATACTGTGTACTACAGTCAGAAATAAAGAACAGCACCTATAGAATCATGTTAATATAAACACAGTTATTTATATACTTAGCATAATTTGAACTTTTAACATGTTATATATCTATCAAATTAAAGAATGTGAACTAAAACAGAATGATTATACGACTTTGTTTTCCAGTTTTTGTGAATTGAATTATGTCCCATAAAAAAAAATGTTTCATTGAAGTTTTACCTCTCAGTATTTAAGAACGTGGCTTGTTTGAGAATAACTTTGTTGCAAATGTAATAAATTAAGATGATGCCATGCTGGAGTAGAATAGACTCAACCCGATGATCACCATCCTTATAGAAAGACAAAATGTGAACATGCAAGAAAAGAAAATCACATAAAAATATATGCAGCAGTCTGAGTATACAGATGCAAATCAAAGAATATCAAGGATTTATAGCCGTCACCAAGATCCAGCATAAGGTAGTAAGGATTGTACTCCAAGTCCCAGAGGAAACATTGAGTTTCAGACTTCTAGCCACCAAAACCAGGACAGAATGCATTTCTATTTTAAGCCTACCAGTGTGTGCTACTTGGTTACGACAGCCCTTGAAAACAAGTACATCTGTGTACCCCTCAACACCCATTGCGGATAGAACCCACATTGCCTAACCACCTCTTAAGGTCTTCCAGGCCCCACTTTTTAAAATTGTTACAAGAATAATACAATTTCAATAGGAGTTTGAGACGAGACAAGCATTCAGGCCAGAACAGATGCACATCAAAGAGGGACTCTTGCAAAATTAAGTGTATAAAAATAATATTGATTGAAATAATAATTGTAAGAACATTATTTTAAAAATTAATAATAGTCAAGTTTTACAAAGCATGTGTAAAATAAATGTAAAAAAATTATAATCATATCTCATAGGGTTAAGATGCTACCCTCAAATATTTTTAACTGAAAGAATTTGAGAAAACAATGGAGGCGGGAAGGTCTTTCTGACCTTTTCTCCAATATTTCACTGATGTAAGTCATAAAAGCCAGGTCACTCTCTGACCTTCTCCTACAATTTCCTCTTGATGTTGGTCATGAGAACTTCACTGAGTAGGCAGAAACCTTCCTTACCCTCGGAGGAGGAGAACATCTGTGCCTCTGAAGACACAAGGACACAGAGAAAAATCTGAACAAATAAGCCTCGCTGAATTTTACCTACTTACAATCATTAGATAATACCTTCACTGTACAATCGTATTTCTCCACGATTGGCCACTGCTTTACTATGATTAACCATAAAATACAGGAGTTTCTCTATTTTAAGGATCTTCATTTCCAAAAAGCTTCTATGCCATATAAATTTATATTTAATAACTTTGTATGATTTTTTTCTTTTGCTACTTTGACATTTGTTATATGGGTCTCAGTCATCAACATAGCAAAAGGTGAGGAAAGATCTTTTTTTCCCCTACAAACTCAACCCAATCCCACTGTCAATGTTTTAGGTGTTTGATGCGCATCCAATTAGATTTCTTGATATTCAGCCTCTCTCTCTTTCTCTCTCTTTCTCTCTCTCCCTCTCTTCTCTTTCTTTCCCTCTTTCTCTTTCCATATGTGTCTCCCTTCTCTTGATATCTGCTTTTGTCTTGCTCTCTTGCTCTGTTTCTCATTCACAAACATAATACATTTTTAATTAGTTATCAATGGAATTGTGCTGAACAAACTTCTTCACAACTTTTTCATTTAGCAGAATTTTCCATCACTTTGCTCATCTCTTTTTAAATGGAATCCAGCTCATTATTTTAATACAGACCTAGTTTATTCTTTTCATGGCTGCATAATACTCTATGAGCCAATGAGCCACAATTTATACATTTATTTCTCTATTTATGTAAAACAATATATACCAACATGCATCAACAGAAATACTACTTACTATAGAATAGATTTCCAGCTGTAGAATTTCTAATCAAAAAGCATTGAGTATTTATATGTATATTGGATACTTGTATTCTTTTTCAATAAATTATGTGTTTTGCTTTTCCCAGTTTTCTTTTGGATGGTTTCAAAGATTAATAGCTACTAGTTACATACAGACTATATTTCTATAACCATATGTAGTTTTATATACTAAGAATGTTTCTTCCTTTCTGACATTAGTTCTATTGCTTTAATTGTGGCAACCCTCAATTTATACAAATTTTAATTTTTATATTGCAAATTCTTCCTTACATGTTATTATGTTCCATTTTCCTTAAGTTACTCTTCATGCTGAAATTGTGTTGAAGTCTCATAAGAATTCATTCATTACTTTCACTGTTTTGAAAATTTAGCTTTTTAATTTACCTGAAATAAGTTTTTCCCAAGTGAGTAGTTCTCTTTCCTGCTCATATCTAAATCACCAGAACTCCTCTCTGTTCAGCTTTCAGTGTTTCCAAATCAATCAGTTTAGTCCTTCTGCTACTACTGCTACCCATGACGATCCTCTCTTTTGCCTAAGCTGCTACGATAAATCACAATTATCTCATTTTTCCTTTTTTTTTTTCGAACTCCTGGTCTCAAATGATCTTGCCTTAGCCTCCCATGTAGCTGGGACTACAGACTTGTGCCACCATGTCCAGAAAATAACATATCATTCTTCTATACAAAGCCCTTGATATATACACAACAATTTGAAGACTACCAAAAATATTTTGGTAATTGAAATGAACCAAACTTCTTGAGACTAAAATTTAAATAAATCAGATTCACAAGCTTAAATATTGTGTGCCTTCTCTTATATGAGAAACCCAAAATACAGATATAGAGCAAAATAAAAGACAATAATAAATAGGGAGATCTTTCACAAATGGGAATGTGGCCAAAAAATAAAGGTTTGAGGGATGGGGAAAAGGGAATGAAAAAAGAATTAAGATGTGTTATGTCCATGTACCAACTCTCCGTGAGGAATGTGATCATTATGTACTTCAAACACATACTAATAAAAATGAAAAAATGTTAACAAAGGCTACCCACTGTATTATCTAAAAAACAGGATATTCTGTAAAAGGCAAAACTGTAGGAGGAGAGAGCAGAGCCAGGTATCCAGGAGGTGAAAGTAGGAGGATTAGTTGATTCCAAAAGAATGCATGAAGCTTTTTGAAGTGACAGAAATGCTATATGTGCTGAGTGTAGAGATGGTTCCGTGACTCTACCTGTTTGTCAAAGCTCATAGAAATATACACTAAAAAGGTGAGTTTTACTGATGCCATTCATACTCCAATAAACACTTGTGAGCAAAGAACCTGTAGGCACTTCTACTGTTTTTGTGGAAAAAATACAGCTTTTTCTGCTTTTCAAAATTTACTTCTGTACCTTATTTTGGGGAAGTGATGGAAGAGTATTTTCTCCCTTAGAAGCATATCCATCTCATTCCCTCTTCAGGGCCATGTGTATGTGTTTTTCTCCATGCCAGAAAACCCATTATTTGGATAATACAAGTTATAATCACCAACTTCTAAAAACTGCCTATGCTCAGGTGCTATCTCCATGGCTTCTGATTCAGACAACACACTCCTTCAGTCCCACTTCCACTCTGGTAGAATTCACGGCTCTGTCGCCAGCCCCTTGAACTGGCAGTCCTTCCCTAAATTCTTATCTAAGATCAGGTCTTTGGGCTCACAGAGGTATCTTGATCTCACTCACATTAGAAAGGCAATTTGTTTGTTTGTACTGTGTCATTTTTAAACACATTTTACATGTGGAAAATCAAATAAAAATAAGTAAATGAGTGTATCACAGGGAAATTAACATAGGAAAGATCAGGTAAAACCTGCAGTGATACTAGGACAAACAGAAAGCTACAGAGACATGGCCTAAATTGCTCTGTATGTTCTGGTCCCCTGTGTGAACTGAAAAGCAATCAGTTTTGTGATTCTTTGTGTCTATGGGACCAAGAACCACTTGCTCAGCACAGAGAACACTATTCCTGGTACTGCCCCTTGAGATAGATCTCTTCTGCGGGTTTTGCTGAAGTGCACACTGGGCACTTTAGAGAAAACCATCCTGATTTCCCTATCAATGAAGCAAGGACCCATGCTAGCCAATGACACATGTACTACTTGGCCTTGTAATTTCTATCCTTGAGATATCATTGACTTTCAACTGTAGAAAAAAAATAGCTCCATTTTCTGTAATTTATGTTTCTTCTTTTGACAACATTGCTAGACAGAGGCACATAATATGAGCCTGCTTCAGAATACCTTTCATAAAGTAGAAAAATGCACAAATTGCAGAGAAATCCTTGCCATTATCCCAGAAGCCAAGGGGTTTGACTACACTTGTATAGTCATGCCTACCTCTGTATTCAAACGCCAGTATCCTAGATCTCTCATTACACAACTCTGCAGTGCTTTGGACTAAGTTCCAAATAAACTCCTCTAGAATGGACATTTTAAATGCTGATACTTCAACTCTTGCTGTTGCAGACTCCAGATCAGATTATAAACAATGTTAGCAAACGTACCTTTTCTGATTTACTATCAACACCTTTAGGCTCTCAAAACACAGAAAGTTACTGAAATTGCCCCATTTTAGTTGCTGATAATAAATGTGACCTCTGATGTCTAATGTCCCACACTTTCTTAGTATTTCAATGAAGGATTCTGCTACCTTGCTGAAGCAAAACATCCACAGTGACTGGGAGAAGCATTTTACTTTTCTCAAAAACCAACCGCTTCATCTGTTAGTCCTGATTCCTGATAGCTGCAACGAGGCCTAGGGCTAACCCTCCTTCCCCTTTCCGTTAGCCCATTTTCCTGCTTCCATAATTTGTTTTGTGTCCTCGTTATCACACTTGCCCACTCACCTGCCATTACTTATTTTTGTATTTGAGGTAAGTGAATGGTGCCTTGATGTTAATAGTAATTTTTAACACTAGAAATAAAACTTTAGTGTTCTTCTTTAATCACAACATTGGTGTATTGTGATAGGTTTGTATTGCTCTATCGCTCTACAAAATTAATTATTCACAATCTGACTGTAGTACAATAGAAATTTGAATTTGTCATATAATCTTCCCTGAAATTTACCTTCCAAGGTGAAATAAATTTTTAAAAGCAAGTCATGAGTAAAACAAATAAAAGGAAGTCGTCTTTCTTGCTAGGGATAAAATATTATCTATGAATGCTTTTCTAGCTATTATACAATGCTTTAAAAGGAAGAAACAACTGAGTCATAACTTCTAGAAACACATATTTGTCCATAAATGAAACATTAAAAACAATTTTTATAAACTGTGCTTGGTAAATTCAAAAGTCAGAAGGTGATCTTTTTTTCAGCCTGGCTGAAACTCAGAATTTCCACAGGGCTTCTTTTGTGACCTTTTCCAAACACTATTCTGAATGAATCCCTCTTCAAGATGACCTTACCCATAAACCGTCTGTTCACACTTATCCTGATAAAAATACAAATTGCCAAAATCAGGGCTGCTCCTCCACAAGAATTACTCCCTCCTCTGAAACACATAATTATCTTTCATAAATTATTCTCCAAAATACTGAATTTAAGCTGGCACCACTAGTAAAGCCCTATTTTAAGACAGAGTCTGCCTTTGTTGTCCCCCAAATTTCATGTGCTGTAAAACAGGTCCCTAGTGTAGAGCGCTGAGAGATGTCAGAAGCTTGCAGAGGTGAGGCCGGATGGAAGGTGATTTGATTAGAACCTGGGCCACCACTCTTGGAAGAGCTTAGTGTCTGACTGCAGAAATGGGTTATGTCTTGCAAGACTAGATTAGTTACTGCAAGTAGTGGCTATTTTACAAAGTGAAGCCACTCCCGATGTTGACCACTTTGGCACGTACCTGCTTCCCCTTCAGCTTCTCCATCATGCTTGATGCAGACAGGGACCCTGCATCACCATGGGCTAGCACCATGCTACTTAAACATTCCAGCCACCAGTATCATGAGTCAGAAACAACAACAACAACAACAACAGCACAACTTGTCTTTATACATTATTCAGTTTCAGTTATTCTGATTTAGCAACACAGTGCAGACTAAGACAGTCCTTCTTCTGTAAGTTGGGACCCTTAAAACATTCACCTTCTAGCATTTCAGCAGAGACTAATGCTAAATCTCTGATTGATTTTCTTCCACATTTACCAGAAGGGGTAAGGTACGAAACAGATTCACATCAAGTTAACTAAGTTGTGAAGATGGAATCACAAAATTACAATTCAATGTTTGTTGTTGTTGTTTGTTTGCTTTAATTTTCAGAAAATAAGAAGCAAATAGACTAGGACATGTGTGTCACTAGACTTAATATAACTCTAGACATATGCTTCATTGCAGCCAAAACATAATCCAAAGATCAGATTATTAATTTTCATTAAGAAATAGCTACCATTAGGACAAGATTACTGGAAATACATAGAATTAGGCATTTTTGTTCTATACAAAAGCAGAGCTGCATAGAAATTCAATTCATAGAATTCACAGAAAATCAGTGGTTTGGTGATCATGGAATCAGAAAAGCAAATAAGTCAACGAGATGAATCAGATGCTTATTAACAGAAAAATCTGGTGCATCTATAGACATGGAAATTTTCAAATTCTCATACTTCACTGGTTCAGGGTCCTGCCTGTTGGAGGTATTTGACCATCTTTTACTTTCAAGTATCCTTTTGAGCACCTCTAAATATTTCTAAGTATGCCTCTAAGTCTACTCTTTCCTATCACCATTTTTCTTTTCTGTAGAAATGTTAAATCATTTACTCAGTAATGGTCCCCTTTGGTTTAAAAGCAATTCTAGTTTTTAAGGTAACTAATTCATTGTGTGTCAATTTTGCAGTGTAATTCCCTGAAGGCAATCTTATTTCTTTATTTCCAGGTTCTTGGAGAACTCTGCACTAGCTCTTAAGAACAGACAACACTATATTTTTAGCACCTTACATTCTAGTCAGATAAAAACCAGGTTAGGAATCAAGAGAGTTGAATTTAGATTTAATGTCTGACACTTATCTCATTTTGTGACCTTGGGCAAGACCTATAATTAACTTCATTTGAAAAATAAAGAAAATAACACCTATACTAGCTACCACAAGAGGTTGTCACCAGCACCAAGGTATATTAATATTAATACATTTTCATGTATTTATCTTTTTGCTCTTCACCATTAAATATTTACTGACCATTTATTGTCAATAAGGCTCTGATCTAGCACTGAGAGAATAAGAAATATGCAGACAAAAATATCAGCTCAAGCACAGTGCAGATTTTAGATGAATGACTAGAATGTAAGGTGCTAAGAATCATCAACAACAACAACAAAAAAGCAAGGGTGGAATATAAGAAAAATCAAGTAAGATGCCAAAGGAAGGCTGAGAAGAATCCTTTTGGGGAAAGAGGTAAAGAAGGTGAGAGAGGTGGAAGATGACTGACGACCTGGCAAAGGGGAGACTAACAGAGGAGTATCAGAGTGGGTACTGATGCTAATATGTGGGTAAGAGTTGAAAATTTTAGGAAGATTTTTGCCATCATTCAGATGAAAGACTGTGGTTGTCTGACCTTGGACAGTGGCAAAGAAAATGAATGTATATATCCTGAAAACAGAAGAAACAGATTTTCATCATGGGAAAGAGATGAGGGAGGAAAAAAGTACAAAAATCAATCAAAGGTCCAGGGTCTAATTGAATAGAAAACTGTAGTTGGAGCAGGTTTTTTGATGAGGCAAGTAAAACCAAGAGATCTGTTTGGAGAAGAATGATTCAGAGATTCCCTTTGGATATTTTAAAGCAATATTAAATAGTTAGGAAAGTTTGGTGAAGGATACATTTCAGACATACATATGGTGATGATCAGCATGTAGAGAGGGTAGTTTAACCCATAAGAATTGATGAGATCACGTAGGAAAAATGGTTCAATTAAAAAAATAGTCCAAGAACCATAAGTTGGGCATTTTTCCACGCAATGGTTTCGGAAAGGTGAGATTGGCAAATATATCTAGGAAGGAGTGGCCAGAGAGAGGAGAAAGACAGCACGAGGAAGAGGTCCTGGAAGTACAATGAAGACAATGTGTCAAGGATAAAGGAATGACCTTTGTGTCGGTGCAGTATTCAATGCTGATGATGGGCTACGACGTGAAAACTCAGAGCCATCATAGTTAGTCATATGAAAGTCATCATAATTTATGACAAAAGTCCTTTGATAGAATAAATGGGAAGAAGTTTTGGATTTTTGAGAGAGTTTAAGAAAAACTGACAAGAAACTGCATGCAGAAAAGGTCAATAAGAAAAGACAAGAAAATAACACATTCCTTCTTTCTGTGTTTCAGTGAGAGAAATAAACCTTATGGTAATGTGCCAAAGGGAATGATTAAGATGAGAGGGAAACAGAAAGAGAAAATAGCTACAGCAATGGTCTTAAAAACATGGAAGGACCAATTATGATGTCTACTCATTTATTAACATATGATCAGGAATACAAGACATGGCCATTGTTTTGTTTTGTGTTCTGTTTTCCTTGATTGGCCACAGAATATACTCCATGAAAACCTTCAGACTGTACAACACACTTAGAAGCAAAGCAGTCTTTCCCTCACTCTGAACTTCTGATCAACCAATACCACTTCAGAAGACAGAAATCCAAAGATATACCTGAAAGATTCCACTTTCTTTGTTATTCAAAAACACAAAGCTATGGCAGGATTTTGCATATGTAATAAAGGTCACTTACCTACTGACTTTACATAAAGAGGTACCTTGGACTACACTGGTGCTGCCAATCTAATTTCATGGGACCTCAAGAGACAAAAACAGAGACAGACATGGTGGCACATGCTGTAATTGCAACACGTTGCAAGTCTGAGGTAGTAGGACTGCAAAATTCAAGTCCACACTGGACAATTTAGCTATTTAGAGAGTCTTGGTCTCAACAAGTGAAACATTAAAAAGGTCTTCAGATGGAGATCAGCTTAAAGGTCCTGAGTTCAATCTCCAATATGGAAAAATAAAAACTGAGAGAGAGAGAGAGAGAGGCAACATTCTCTTCCCTGCTGGAGGTAGAAGAGACAAAAAAGAAGGGGATTCAGAGAGACTGGGAGCTTGAAAAGAGCTCAATCCTCCTTGCTATTTTAGTTCATTTTGTTTTATTTTTTATTTGTGTGGGTGTGTGTGTGTGTGTGTGAGTGTGTGGCAACGCAATATCCAGCAATACAAAAGAACTACAAAGTCATGCCAATGCTGCTTACTACCACTTAAAATAGCAATGTCTGAAGAGTAGGTTGAAGGGTAATGAAACTAGATGTATGGAATAAAGTGATGTGATGTTTTATTATCAGCACAACTGAAGGAATAATCATAACCATATATGTAATCATACACTGCATGAAGCTTAAATGTACATTTGATTTAAAATAAAAATCCCACCATATTTTGGTTACAAAGAACACTCTGACCTATAAGTATTTAAAATATATTGAATATTACAGCCTGAATATACCATATGCCAGTTTAAAATGTTAAAAACATTGTTACCTATTTAGTAATATAAAGTCTTTCTAAATTATATAGCCAAAAGTGCCTAATGTGTAGTTGAAAGCAACGTAAGTTGCTATATTTTAGTAAAACAATATAATGTGCTCAGTGTTAAAATTAGCACAATATTAATGATGCACATTAATACAACAGCCAAATAACCAACCAACAATATGTGTAATTTCAAGATGTACCATCTTAACCACACTAGAACAGCATAATTAACATTTAACCTACATTAACAGGCAAATAATGTGGCTAACATTTTAACATAACTCTCCAAATTGACTGTTAATTGGTTGAAAAGATTATTACAGTAATGAATTGAAGAACACACTGGAAAATAATCACCATCAATTATGGTGGACAAAGTCTTGATAATTTATCCCTGGCATATACTTTCACCTTTTGATTTACAAAGTATTTAATATCATTATTCCATTAAATAAAACTAATTTAACAACCTGATCAGAAGAAAGACATCATTATATAAATGTGTGCTCTAGAAATCTAATATGTATATTGAGGTTCAAAGATAATTATGCCGGTGGCTACATCAGTGAATACATCAAATTAAATGTGGATATTTTATATTTATTCAGTGAGCACAATATCAAGATTATTTGTTTAAATATTAAATGTACTGTTTCTCCCTATAGCACCCAAGTATCCAGCCTGTATAATTTCCCATCACATTCTTCACCTTCTGGTAGCATGCCTTTATGCTGTCCCCTCCCTTAGGAATAAGGCTGATCCTTATGACCACTACCAGAGTAAAAGTAGGTGACTGTCACAAGCCTGTCATAAATGACATTGCTGTGAATGATGTTGCTTCTCTCTGCTTTGGATTGTTCTGAGGAACTGAGATGCCACATTGTGAGGACATGTCAGCATTGCTGTGGACAGACAGGGCAGGAATGGAAGCATTACTCACTTTTACTTATGGGTCCTGCGAGTCAACCATTTCGATCCAGGTTATTGTGCTTGGCATGTGGTTTGGATACAGGCTTGGTGCTAAATGCAGTGATGCAGCAGAGTAGAACCTTTAAGTGGAGACTAAAAGGAAACCAGTGGGGGCCCTGCCTTCAAACTGATGATGGTAGTTCTATGGTGGTTAGTCTTCATGAGAGAGTTGCCATAAAGAGAACAAAACAAGCCCATCCCACTGCCTTGGCTTTCTGTCTTCCTGTGATTCTCCCTCTCATACATACTCCTGCCACGGCAATGCCTTCTGTCACTGGACTCTCATTAGAGTTAGGCATATTCCAGTGTCATTCCTTTTTAAATTTCAAAGCTTGATCTAAATCGAACACTTCTTTTTATAAAGTTACCTAGTTCCAGGTGTTTGATTATCCTCACAGAAAAGAGAGTAACATACATTTCCCATTTGGATACCAGTTTAATGACTTGGGAAAACTATTTTTTTAAAATCGCTTTGTGAAGAAATTATTTGAAAAAAAATTAAGCTTTCAATGTAAGCATTTTCAAGTGTATGTGAAGTTATAGAAATCTTATGAAGGAAACTACTCCATGCAGCATGGAATGACTCTTCCCCCTTTCATGAGAGGGTGTTTCTCAGGAGAGTGTCTCTGGCCACTCAAGGAATGTCAGTATTTCTGATGCTGCTATAACATGGTCACTTCCATCTTCTTCTTCACATTGAAATACTTAATCACCTGTTTATTTTTTTTTTGTATTTTTTATTGTTTTTGGCACCGGGGATTGAACTCACAACCTCATGCCTGCCTGACAGGCGTGTAAGCCGCTGAGCCAAACTCCTGGCCCTGGTTTTTTGAGGCAGGGTCGCACTGTGTAGCTCAGGCCAGGCTTGCGCTCACGTTGTAGCCCAAGCCAGCCTCGAACTCACAACGCTCCTCCTACCTCAGCCTCCCGAGTACTGGGATTAAAGGCGTGCGCCACCACGCCCAGCAGATCACCTGTTTATTAACTGCTAATTTACTGTGTTCTCATCCTAGGAAATCATCTCAAAAACAGTGATTTTATTTTGTTACCACTCTACAACTCTTAGAACCTAGAACCTAACACACTGCAGAATCACAACAAAAATAAATATATAAAAATAAGAACATTTCATTCTCTTAATTTTGCTCTACATAAATCGCTTGCACACTCTAGGGTAAAGCTCTCTCATTTGCTTCTGTGTTGACTTTCAACTTGCCATTCCTTTTGCCTGGTGTTTACTCCCTTTTCTTTCTTCAATTGTCAAACTCTATCACATGAACAGATGTTATCACCATTGAAAATTCACTGCTTTACAAACAACTGCAGTAAGTGTTTTATTTTTATATTAGGAGCAAATTCTGTTAAGAACTCTCAAGTCGTCTTTCTTGCCAACTGTGACTTCCTAAAATGTGCAATATAGACAAGTTATTCTTTAGGTGCTATGTCCCTTGTTCTATTCCCCTTCTACAAAGAGCTGAGAATCTTATCAATGCTAAAAGCATAAATAAATTAATTCATAAATGATTCATGGAACCAGTATTCAATTTGTTGTGTGTACTTTTTAAAAGGTAATAAAAGATTATATCCAAAACACAGAATATCTTTTAATATATGAAACACATTTTGTAATTTATTAGATTCAACATACATAACTGATGGAGAAAATACCCAACTAATGAATAACACATAGCTAGGCTGAGGTCCTCTCTCTTACTTGTGTAACTCAGTTTGCATCAAAAGTGTCTGTTAGACTGAACTGTAATCTCCCAAAACTTGTATGTTAATTCTCTAATCTCCAAAATGGCTATGTCTAGAGATAATGATTTTTAGGAGGTAATTTAGGTTAAATTAATTCATAAGGGGAAAGATTCTTATCCAATGACACAGTGTTCTTTTAAGAAGAGCAGGACTCTCTCGATCTGTCTTTTTCTCCTCTATCCCTTTCCCTCTTTTCCTTGCCCTTCATACTCTCCCTGTCCTCCCTCCTTTGTCTCCCTCTCCCTGCCATTTGAAAATACAGAGTAGGGGGTCATTTACAAGCCAGAAAGACATCCATCGTAAGAACTCAAACATGCTAATACCCCACTCTCAGACTTCTAGACCTCCAGAACTATGAGAAAAATTTCTTTTAAGGCATACAAGCTATGGTGTTATCAGACCAACACAAAACTTCAAAGGCAGCCACTGTGTGAAGGACACGATGAAGACCTTTTTGGAATATATGAACATATAATGTGTCTTGGTTACTCGTCTCTCATTGCTGAAACAAAATATTAGACACACAAAATTAGGGAAATAAAGGCTTATTTAGCTCACAATTTTTGGAGGTTTCAGTCCATACTCAGTTGGTTCCAACACAGGGTGGCTTGGCTAAGGGGCAGCTGTTCATGGTGGCCGCAAGGAACAAGAGTGAAAAGGGCAAAAATGGGAAAAGCATGCCTCCTTCCCTCCCCTATATTACATGCCGGCCATCCACACATAAAGCATGATATTCCACCCTGCCTCCCCCAAGACTCACACACATCCTTTATGCAAAAGACATTTAGTACATCTCCAAGAGTTGCCAAAGTCCTAAAAGATTCAGCACTACTGAAAAGTTCAAATCCAAAGTCTCATCTGAGATCCAAGGCAAACTCTTAGCTGTAACCTCCTGTGCAAATGAAAACAAAGTTTAAACACTTCCAACATACAATGGTACAAGATAAACATTACCATTCCAAAGGGTACAAACAGGGCAATACAAATTAATGGGACCAAAGGAAGCCCAAATTCCAGCAGGACACACATTAAGTCCTTGAGTTCCATGTTCAGCATCTGAAGCCATCTGATTGTGAGCTCCAAAGTAGCTGAGTGACTCCACACCCACAACACTTTTGGTGGTTGGAGCTCCCACAGTTTCTCTTTTAGACCCACTCTGCTCAATCCTGGCAGCTTTCCTTAGATGATCCACGCTCCTGGCTTTTTTAAACTTCTGGGTTTTCCATTACACCTTTGGCTTCACACTCACAGCTTCACAAACTGCCCTCTCAGGTGCATACTGCCTGCTCCCCAGGCCTTCTGAAATTGGGATGGAAGCCTATTAAACCTCAGAACTCATGCATTCTCCAAGTGTCTACAACCAGCGCCACGTGGATGCTGCCAAGGTCTGCTGCCAGCTGGAGTAGTAGCCAGATTTTCTTCTCCCTTGGATGTAGGGGTCGAGTGCCTGGATCACTGACCACTCTGAACCTGATTGTGAGGAACAGATTCTCTATGTTGCCACCATTCTGAAAGCTGGTGCAGCTGCCATCATTTTGGAATGTCGTGTGGCCACCACCACTATTCTGGAACATGGTACTCTGCAGCTTTCTCCTCTAAGCAAAGTCTTTCACTTTTGCAGTTTTCGGGACTACAAAGCATGGAGACCCACTGCTCCCCATGATGCCTCCAGGCCATCTTTTTTATTTCTTTGTTCTTTCTCAGCAATCAGGGTCTCAGCTTATCTTTATAGTTCACAGCTTTCTGGTCAAACACATGATGTTTTTAAATCAACCTTCTGGGCTCTTTGCTCTTGATTTGCAACATAAATCTTACTAAAAGTCCCCAATCGTCATGCCACTGCCTCAGCATTCAACTGTCTTGAAATTTCTTCTGCCACATTAATTAGTCCATTGTCCTTAATCTTAGTCTCAGGCAAAGTTTCTGGACATGAACAAAATGCAGACAAACTTTCCACCAAACCATGACATACATTATCTGGAGTCCAACAACCAAATAGTCCTTCCCAGCAGAAACCTCCCAAGCCTGATGTTTACCAGCAGGTTTCTATCATCCTTCTGGTCCTCTGAGCTCTGACCAGAATCTCCCATGCAGAACACCCTAAGGCATTCCAGCACGACTCTTTCAGGCGACATCTTCGAACCTTTCCAAACTTTTGTCACAAGCCATTCCCAAAGGCTCTTGAACCACATGATCAGGTACAGTCACAGCAACAACCCCACTCCTCTGGTATCAAATCTTGCCTTAGTTAATTTTGTCTCATTGCTGAGACAAAATACCTGACACCCAAAATTAGGGAAAGTAAGGTTTATTTAACTCACAAATTTTGGAGGTTTCAGTCCATACTCAGTTGGCTCCAAGGCAGGGTGGCATGGCTACAGGGCAGCTGTTCATAGCAGCCACAAACAACAAAAGGGAAAAGGGAAAAAAGGGGAAAAGTATGCCTCATTCCCTCCCCTATATTGTATGCCAGCTTCCCATCCCTAGGTGGGTGTAGCACTCACACTGCCAATCCCAATGCTAGACAACAAACCAATCACAAACTCTAGACTCAGTTGCCTCTATGACTACAAGAGGCTTGGGGGACCATCCAAACATAAACCATAACGTAAGGTAAAGTAAGTCTCAACATAAAGATACTTACAAAGAGGCACACAATAACTATATGAATAAGAAGGTGTGGTAACCAGAAATTTAATAAAAATGATTCAATAAAAATGAGCAAATACAAGAAGGGAAAGAAATGAATCAGGAATTTGACACCACTGGAATCAGCACACAGAGAATTTTCTAGTTCTTTGACACCAAGGAGACTCCTATTGCTATTTAAGGTACAGGAAATAAGATTCTCAGGTGCACTATTATAGAAAGCACATTCAAGCAGACACTTAAGAGTTTACGCCCATATATGTAAGGGTCTAGTTACAAAGGGATAATTCTCTCTCCAACGATTATGGCCTATTTCATTTTTAAAATCAACTCTTAAAATTCCAACCAGAGCAGAAGATCTGCTTTTGTTTTACAGTGACCTCACACTGTGCTTTCAATCCAGGTGTTGAGAGAAGAGAGCTGACACATCCTACGCTTTCGAGACTTTAATGATGCCCAGAGCTTTCATTTCCTTTTACATACTGACAATGGAAAACATGGTCTCCTTATGTACAACATAAAACCTAATAAAGCATCCAGCTGTTCTTTCCCTGGTGATTCCTGCTGCTTCTATCTGAGGTACAGTAATGTCAAATTTTCATGAAAAGGGTTAGAAAACACACTGTATAATTGTACCATGCTAGAATATCCATAGTACATTTGCCTTTTTCTTTGTGCCTGTCATTATATATCAAGCATACACACAGAAGCTTTATTTCCCAGTGGTCTAAAACTAGAAGATAAGCACATTCTTAATATCCAGTCATTTCTACATTGCTCTTTCCTGCAATATTCCAAGACTATGCTTTCTTTGTTCTCTTTTTTGTCTCAAACTGAAAATGCATATAGTTCTGAAAACACAAAATTGAAAGAATTAGAAAGGTAGATATAACTATTTTTATAATTTTTAAATCAGAATATGCATAGATCTACCCATGTTCTACTTTTGTCCCTGAAAAATTTGGCAACATTGATTTCACAAAGCACAACCATGCTTACTTAGGTTTCTGATGCAAAGCTCAATAGCATTGATCCATATCACTCTTCTACATGGAAGAGTTAGTGTATAGATGTAGAGAATGTAAATATTCACTTAGGTGATACTGAGCTTTGAGAACTATTCAAAAATTTGAGGAAATTACTTTCAGTATACAATATATTGCTGTTTCACCAGTCATAAAATTCCCCCATTTCTATCAGTCACTGAACTTTGACTGTCTGTGGGCAAGCTCAAACACCTGCCAAGAGTAAAATAAATTAGACTTAATGGTTTGACTGTGGTAGGGCTTAAGAGGTAAAAGAAGCATAACTATATAAAAGACTTTTTCAGGAAAATCCACAGTCAAAACTTGTCTTTCCATTTGGTCTGACCTGGTCATTTTAGATATAGTAGTTTTCTTTAAAAGAAAAGGCCAGATGTATAATGATTTCACCCCAGTTCTGAAAGATTCTGGGAATTAACCTCTTGCAAGGAGGTGCTCAATGAACTGAATTAAAAATCTTGTTCTTTTAAAGGTCAGAATGTAAATATTTTAGGATTTCTGAGGTCATATGGTTACAGCAAGAAAGCAATCAAAGACAATATGCAAAGTAATGAAAATGGCTGTGTTTAAATAAACTTTATTGCTGGACACCAAAAACTGAGTTTCATACATTTTCCACATGTTATAAAACATTATTTTTCTTTTGCTTTTTGGAAAGCCTTAAAAAATAAAGGGCATTCCACAACTTGCAGTTAGCCAGATTTGTCCCATAGGTTCGCTGATCTCAGCTCTACAGCTGGCAATATCACAGAAACTAAGATGAATTATTTTCTTCATTGTAGATATTTTGGGGATTGTTAGCTATGGATAATACAGCAAACTGTCACCAATGACCATATGGCACACATTGTCGTAGCTAGGTAAGTAGTAGCATGATCAGTAAATAACTTGCTGGGCAAAAACTGACATATCCAGTTTAAAGAAAGTAAAGAAAAAAAGTAGCTCATAAAAAGCCATAAATGAATGCGAACATGTGGTTCTTATGACCAGCAGCACCCCTACCTAACTAAATTTCTTATTACTTACTCTCTACCAACTTATGAAACAGACCTTAGCTATATTTCTGAAAATGTAATTTGTCTTCTTATGTCCAATTTTTATCTTATTTTGCCAAAGCACTCAAGAACATAAATTTGCAATAATTTTAAAGTACAGTTATGGATCTTAAGTATCAAAGAATTGGAATTACTTACCTAATTGAGAAATAAAGGGCCAAGTCATTTGGAATCAATCAGCAATCATAATTTCCAAATCCATATTAAACGACATGAAATGAAAGGGAAAAAAAAGACAAAATAATTCATTAAGATATTTTATTCAGAAAAGTGACTTTATATAATCATATTACTAATTTTATTGCTGTAAAATACCAGTTTTTGGTAATCCAGCTGGAAACATATTTTTAAAAAAAAATTTATAGCTCATTACAAAGAAATTATTTTAAAAAGGCCTCATAAAAACCTGTGTGGCATTTGTATTACAGTTAATATGAATTGACCAATCTTACCACTTACGAGACCAAGTGACATAGGACAGTTTTGAAAACGATTTGAATGCAATCTTTATCAGAATATCAGCAGGCAAATGGCCAGGGGGAAATTATACAATGAGAAGGAAATTGAATGATTCACATATGTCTATAGAAAGCTTGCAACTTGAAGCATCTATTTGCCATCAAATAAAGCTGTTATTCATGATGTGCAGCAACAATCAAAAGTAGCTGTCTTGTATAAAAATTTGCCAGCAGGGCAAATCTAGGCAAATAAGCAGTTTTCAAATAAATGCATTGAAGTATAAAAGAAAAAAATAAAAACCCACTAGAATGTTTGCATGTTGCCTGCATGCCTCTCCAACTCCTTTAATATATATTACCATGCCTAAAGCCAGTAATTCATGAGGTCTTCATTTCCTATAAATGTATATTTTAGTTCTATGAAAAGGCCATAATAATAATGGCTTTTTCTTGCTGTTCTAAAAATGACACCAACTTTAAGATTGCCCTAAACTACTAAAAAGAAAAAAAAAAAAGATAAATGCTTTTCTCTCATTTCAATTGGCAACTTTAATACTATTGTGACCAAGGTAATTTCTTAAATTTTGAAGCACATTAACATACACTCATGAAAACTTCAATAAAATTTTCTATTTGGCACATCAACACTGTTCCAAAGTTATATTTTTTAAGAAGGCTGAGACCCAAGAACTTAAAATATGTTTCCACACAGGGATAGTGAAAAATAACTGAAACTTTCAAGCTTGTAATATTTCATTATGTCAGAATTTCAACATCCTTTTGGTTGAAATTATATGTGTACCCATCTTATCTGAATAATGGTTACATGTTCACATTTTCTTCACTCATTTAACCACAGTCAGCAGTCACAAGGCTCAATGTAGACCAGTTCTACAGTAACTCTGAATGTGACTACTAAAACAATAGGGGTCTTAGCTATGTTTTTTCAAAAGTGGGACTATTTTTCAAAGATGAGTGTTTTTTATTACTGCTGTTGTTTGTTTGATTTTTGTTATAATAAAGAGGAAAGGAAAGAGAAAGTGTTTCTATGTTCTCAGCCCTTCCCCCGCAAAAGTAAATGCATAAGTGATTAAATAACCAAAGGAAAAATAGTTTAAACAAATGCTCTTTGCTTTTAAACAATTCTGCTATTCTTTCCATCCAGACATTCCTTTAATGTAGAAAATCAAACTTTTTACTTTTCATATTTTTTTGAATATAGGATACATTCTTCTTAATTCTTTTTGTTTTTCATTCCCCAGCCCTCCACTCCCTCTCTACTCATTTCAACACTTGGGTCACCTCCCCATTTGTATTTTGTTTGTTTTATTTTTTGCAGTGCTGGGGATCCAACCCAAGGTCTCAGGTGTACAAGGCAAGAGTTCTACAAATGAGCTACATCCCCAGTTCCTTTCTTCCCATTTTTAAAAGCTCTGTTTTTCATCATTTCCCCCTTCAATTTTTTTCTTTTTATCCCATTTCTTTCCTTTCCCTCCCCATCCCTCCACCTCTTGTTCCTCCATCCACTTAAAAAAGATTCCACCACTTCATCTTTATTTATCTTCTATTTTGCTCCCTCTTTCTCCATATATATTATTAGATATATATATTACACATTATATATTTCTATATCTCTATATATTATATTATATATTATACATTATATATTATAGGCATTATATATTGCATTATATATTAAATATTTCTATCTACCTATCTATCTATCTATCTATCTATCTATCTATCTATCTGAAACAGAGTGTGAGAGGGCCAGAGTGACAGTGAGAGAAAGGGAGAGAGCAAGAGAGAGATTCTTATATTGGAGAATCCATGTGATATTTTAGCTTGTAAGTCTGACTTATTTCATTTATTATTATAGACTCAGATTACACCCATTTTATATAGGAATGGATTTTAGGTTGTTAAGCACCTCTAGAGCTGTTTCTATTATTATATATGTAATTCCATAACAAATCAATTCTGTCAATACACTGGCATTATTATTTTAGCTACACTTATTAAATGTAGAATAATACAGTTATTTGAACTACTTATTCAATAGAAAAGCAGTAGAACAATGGTACTGCTAGACTGATTGCAAATACCTAATTTTATAAATATTCTTAACCTTCACCTAATATATCAGTATTTTTATAAAACTGAATATTTAAGATTGCAGAGACTCAGTGTTTGAAACATATTCAAATCCATATTTTAATTCAAGGCTACACTCTCTGGTTTCTTTAAGATTGTTGCCTCTTTCTCCTTTCATTTTATGAGTTATAATAAATTATTTAAAAATAATTGCCACAACATTCTCTCATATTAGTCTGTATCAACCATGTAAGTATGTTTTACTTTCTATATCTATTTTTGGAGCTATTTGTCAGAGACTTGAGATCAGTCTTTTTCTGTTCCTTTTTCAACTGCTTTCCAGTAAGGTCATGATGATCCTGACTGCAATCTCATGAACAATTCCAGAGCAACCAGATGTGGGGGTCTGACCCAAACAAGGAAGGAGCAGATGCTATCTCAAAAACAAAGTGTACTTATCCACAACAGTATCTAAAATAATGAAAAGGAGAAAAAACCTAATGTGAGAATTCTAAAACAAAATACTTTCTCTAAACAAAGAGTTTTATTTACCTCTCTAACCAAAATAAAATACAAGCTCTGACTTGTATTTGACATTAACAATAGGTGTGTGCTACCCTCTTCTGATGCTTGTTTTCTAAAACTTATCTTCAGAGTTGGAAGGAAAGAACCTTGCTTTCTCTCTTTCTACCATGCATATAATTAACTGCTCAAAGTTTATAGAAATATAAAAGTTCAGTGGAAACTTTCAAAGGTACTGGCATTAAATTCCAACTGACATTTATAGATTTATTATTTACTATATAACAAATTTGAGTACATTGTTTTTGGAGCCAAGTTTAAAGTGTTTCTGTCAAAGAAATAGATACTTCACCAAGAAAATGATTCGGGATAAACACATCTTACTGATCATACATACATTTAAAAAACTATAATACTTCATACTGGATTTTTTATCCTAATTTTTGCAATGTGTTCCTAAAAGACATGAATTCAGTACTATGATTACTGAATGATTTCTTGATCACAGAATCAATTAGTTTTGGAGTGTTCTTCTTTACATCTTATGTGGGCCTAATTTGCTTATTTGGGCAGGTTTTGCTATTTCTTAATTATTAGGTTCAAATAAAGTAATAATAAAAGAAACATTACTTTGAAAATACTATAAAGTCAATTTAAACTTCAGTAACATATTCGACATAAAATAAAATTCAGAGATGAAACTCAAAAAAAGTTTTTAACTTAAGAGGCCTTTTAGAAAAGTTAATTCCCTAATATCCTTTTAGACCACACAACGAACAGAATCAGGTGCCTTATTCCTAGCTTCACATTCTTGGGGCTAATTTTTGGAGAGGCATACTATTTTTCTAAAAGTTAATTTTTCTTCCCAATAAAGAAAGCTATACACCTTCTGACAACTGTACCTGCCCGATGTGCGGTAAGGACACACTGCTCCTGCTTGAAACAACGAAAGTCAAATATTTCAAGGTTTCTAAATTTATCTTGGTAACAGTGGTGCTTCTTTGGAATATCAGCTGGCATTCTGATAACTACATATTGCTGAAGTTCATTCAGAAAGTAAACTGTTGAGTGTGGTGGCATATTCTTATAATCCCTGTACCCCAGAGGCTGAGATAGGATTGCTACGAGTTCAAGTCCAACCTGGGCTATATGAGTTCATGACCAGCCTGAACCACATAGGAAGAACATGTCTCAAAAATAAACAAATAAATAGATAAATAAATAAACAAAAAAACTAATATTTTCCTAACATAAAATGTTTCTCTTACATTATAATGAAACATCAACTCTTGGAGACAGCCTTTTTTCTCTTATTCTAGAACTTGTATTTCCACATATTTATTGGATATAGTCATAAATTATTAGAGACCTAATGCAATTTTCAGAACAAAAATGGAACTTAGCTATGCCAATTTCCCTCACAAACTTTTTCTATATCCTTTGTTGTTGTGCTACCTTAGTAAAAGCTCTCATTAACTGATTCAGAAGTGCAAAATAGAAAACATGCATTTATTTACTCTTTTTTTTATCAAAAATAATCCTTCAGAGTCCACCTATGTTATGTTAGGCTGGAATAAGATTAACCAGGTTTTAGAGGGAAACCAGAGATCTCTCCCGCCTTTGCTTTTTAAGGTTGTAGATAAAATGCCACACCTACTTTCTTACATAAAATCTCATTAATTCGTCACTGCGATTTTGAAAAATTAACTAACTGTTCAACACAGCAATAATCTCACCTAATTCTTGTCCATTTATACACAGCAATGCTACCAGAAGGATCATCTACTACAAATAAAAAATTAGAAAGGGAGAGAAAGGAAAAGAAAAGAAAAGAAAGAGAACAGGAAAGAAGATGATAAAGAAGAGAATAAGGAAGAAGAGAAAGACGATCAAAGGAAGCAAGCAAGAAAAAGGAAATATGGAAGGTCAAAAAACATGAAGAGATACAGAGAAAACTGTCAGACAAACAAGTGCCTTTGACCTCTTGTTAGCCATGGTATAAAACCCTAGTTAATGTAACAAATTCTTTTCACCTTGCCCTCTGTGACTGGTCCAGCACCATTTTCCATAATGACAAATAGCACCATTGCTCTGAAAGACTGATTGTCCATTCACCTATGGAGTTTCTGCAACCCTTCAAGGACCTCTGTCTTTGAGTAAGTAGAGCTCACTGACCACCCACTTCTCATTCTTTCCCAGCCATATTTTTGCTTAATCATGACCCCATCTCAGAAATCACAATGACCTGGCTGCTCTTGACTTTTCTTGAAAGAGTCCCTGGAACCCTACACTTTACATCCCATCTTAATCTTAGTTGACTATTAGTGGAACTCCATTTTACTACTTATCATTGTTTACAGAAATCAATTCAATAATCATAATTTCTATATTTTTAGTTTATGAAGCTTTTTTCTTCATCAAACCATGAAAAAGTCATTAATTTTACATTAGTTAAGACTCTGAATGCTGCATTATATGTCTGGTGTACATGTCAATGGTAGTGTTTGCCCTTTAAAGCCAAGGCTGCTTTATCCAACATATACATAGACTCAGGTACCATTCAATACATGATTTCAAATTATTTTCTTTAGTCCTTTTTCTTCTTCTTGTCTGTTCTGAGTCACAGAATGATCTGGCACTTACGATGCTTTATGTTTAATAAATGCTTATAAGAGGAGATATTCAAAAGACCCTCAAAGAATATCTGAAACCACAGATAGTACTTCATCATATATACATATATGTATATATACATATATATATTCTTATATGTACATACCTACAATAAAATTTAAATAGCATATTAGTTACAGTAAGAGATTAACAACTAATGAAAAAAAAAACAATATATTGTAATAAAAACTGTATGAGTGTGGGCTCTATCTCTTATAAGACCAGTATTAACCTCCTAAGGTCTAGGTTGATCTCAGGTAAGTGAAATAGTGAAAAGTGAACCTGCAGATACACTACTGTATTTACAATCATGCAGACTTGAGCAGGAGACAAGCCAGTTATGAGCAGGCTTAGAGCATATGGTCAAGATGCCAAACTAGATGAGTGAGAAGTGGACAATATGAACATTCAGTATAAAAGTAAGTATCATCATTGCTTTATAATTAAATTCAAGGACCCAGAAATAGTGATAATTCTAGCTATAGATACACACACAGAAATATACAGAGATGAAAGGATAGACAATTGTTGACCTATGTTTTTACATAGATGTCAAGCTGTTACAATCAACAGCATAAACCACACAACTATTAATATGAACATATTTAATGTTATTTAAAGAAAGCACCAAACTTTTACTTCAAGTCCTAATTCCTTTTAGTTTGCATGACCAACAGCTTTTTCAAGGCCCACCTTTCTCATCTATTGGTATAGACTTGAAAATGTCCGATATAATAAGGGATAACCTTAAAAATCAGGTACATCTTGTTGATTCTATCCTACTGAGCATTCTCTTAGGGGCTGTGTATAGATTTCAGGGTTGTAAATTAATCTGAGTTATAGGATTTAATAACTGTCACCTTAGCAATAGGTTTGATATACCACCAAAAAAACAAATTCCTGAAAAATACTTTGTGCTTATTACTTTCTCTTCAGACATAAAACACGGTATCTGGCACTTCTCAGAGAACCAGTGAGGACTGACTGCTTCTTCTGCTGCTAAGGAGCTTATGTATGCAAAGGAACAGTCCAAAGCTTTAGAATTACCTACATATAATAGGAGAGGAGCGAGGGGAGGTGGGAGAGAAGCATTCACATGATATATGAACAAATGAAAGCAGTAAATGCTTGATCTTATCAACTGCAAAAATAATCCCTTTATAGGTTTGGAAAATATAGCAAAGCTTTAATAGACTGGTCTGTATAAAGAAAGTTAGTAGACAAAGCCAGCCATAGACAGTCAGGAACTTCCAAACTGTCAATGGAGTGGATGACCAAGTTCATACGGCTCATCAGTGCCTAAGAAAGAATTGCACCTGATGTGCTCCTCTAATCTCCTTTCACTGTCTGCTTAGCCTCTGTCTTCTAAAGATCCTCAGGCACCATTCTTTATTACTGCCCATAGACTGTAAGTGCAACTGAAAGTTGTCAAGTTACCACTTCCTTCACATCAACAAAATCTCTTATTTCACTGGAGTTCATTTAGACATTCAAAGAAAAGTCCCTATATTTTTTATTAGGATCATCCATCCTAATGTATAAGAGTGGGCAGGGGAATGGACATTCAATTATGCCTAAATTAACAAAAAAACTTACAAATCTAGATAAATTTATCAGTATAATACCGGGGACCAGTACGCTAAACATTGCTGATTTCCCTTGTCTATGCTGGGTTAATTCCCTTTCCATCCATATGTGAGAAAGAATTGGACCCAAAGTGTACATTTTACTACTGAAAAGTGCCCACTCTATCCCAAGCTATGGGTAATTACTCTGAAAAACATAATGTGATGATATTCATTACTGAAGCAAGTAAATAGTTACACAAATTAGTCTTTGTTTTGCATAGCACATTTGATTGCAGATGGTTGTAACAGCGTAGTGGCCACATAGTCCTAAAATTTAGGCATATGTGGTGGTGGATTGAGAACACATGAGATATATCTCATTGCCAGGTTTGTTTTCATGAATCGACTAGGCAATAACTCGTTACTGTTTGCTACAGTAACAAATACACTTCTCTTCATAAACAATGCACTAAAATTCAAATCACTGATTTATAAAAAAAAAGTCGGTATAGGTTTTCATTCATATTGATCATTTTATAGAAGAGCTTCTATATTTGCATCCTCTTCATACTGATTAGTCTGTAAAGTCCAGAAATTTTATCATTTCAATTGCATGTAAGCAGAAAGTGTCCCTTCTAAGAGTAAAATTGTAATGATTGTGGAGGAAATAGCTGAGGATATTTAGGAACAGCCAGGTTTAATTAAGGTGTCTGGAACAGTGTCTTAAGAATGCACGACTGAGTCAACAAATCTAAAGCTATAGCCTCTTCACAGTTAATAAAATGGCTGAAGGTGGAATCTACCCCAAGCCTCAATGGAATCCATGATAATAAACTAGCTTAAGCTAGCATAGTCATAATCACATGCATCATAGCCTGTCAAACAATTTTTTTGGGGGAAGAGAGTTGTCTGCTGAGACTATGGAAAAGACACTCCAAGAGGATGCATTTAGTACCCTTCTATGAGTCAGCCAAAGAAACAGAAAAGAGCTAATTTTCAAAGACAAATTTACTGATTAACGTGAGAAAGGACACTCAAATTTCCTCTAACCTAGATGAACTTGGGTTCAGAATATTTGTTTTGATGATAAAGCTGTAACAGTAATATTAATAATAGCACTAGATGCTGAACATTACTTTTGTGTCATACATGAGTGCTAAAGCATTCACCAGCATTCTCTCTTTTTATCACTGTGATAACTTTCAAGGGTACAAAGGGATACTGCTGATTTTTACAGTTCAGACCAAGTGAGCTTACATGACTATGTCAAGGATAAGCACTTAGAAATTCATGGGGTCGTATTTAAGGCCACAGAGTTCAATGCCAGAACATTTAACCACAGAACTCTTAATGGCACCTCTGGAAAAAGAACCCACGTAACTGTATGCCTGGCTAGGTCATGAAGCCATGCCAGCTCTGGCCTGTTTTACCATGAAACTGGCTGTCTTTTACTGCAAATTGTAACAAATTTGTCACAAAAATTTCAAGTAGAAGCAAAATTAGAGAAAATATATCACCTGATTTTATTCACTTTAAAAGTATCAGGTGGTAAAAGTGAAAAAATCATTATCGGCAAATATAATACAAAACACGAGATTTCTTATCTGAATAGCAATGCCAATTTAATTTTCATTGTAGAACTGTCTCAAGTCCTTTTAGAGTTTTTAATACAATCAACCAGTGATTTAAGTAATTATGTCAATATCATGTCTAAACAAACAAATAAACAACAGCCAAATGGTAGTAATCTTTAGTTCACCAAAAAACAAACAGTAAAATTAAAAGTACTCACCAAACACAGGGTTGCATCCCTACAATCCCAGCTTTCAGGTGGCAGAGGCAGGAGAAACACCATGAGTTCGAGGGCCAGCATTGGCTACATAGTGTGTTCAAAACCACCTTGAACTATATAGCAAGATCCACCTCAAAAAACTAACCAACCAACCAAACAAATACTTATGAGTCCTTGAATGTCAGAGAATCTAAATGTCAGGTTTTCAGTTGTTTTATTTTTGCCTTAAGTGCAAGAAATTTGGTTGCTAACGGTTTTTGTTTTCTGCTATCAAGTAGAAATGTGATTACTGATAAAATTTGAAACAACACTCTGGGGCACATAAACCACATCCAACAAAATATCCAGCTTTATTATTCTTCAGTACACCCAAGTGCAAGTGTCCTCAAAATGTCATCAACAATAAACTGTAAAAGCCTTCACATCTCCTCATTAAACAGTCTCCCTGAGGCATTAGGCTGTAAACAGAAATTGCCTGGTTCCTAAAAACGGCACTTACAAATTTAGACACAGACACTGGCATTTTTCCCAAACAACGAAGTTATATTTTGAGGCCTGTTTTTGTAGCAATCAGTGAAGGGTGTGTGGAACCAAAGAAACATTGTAGGTAATTACCATATTAATGGGCTTAATATTTTTCTGTCATACCCTAAATGTCTAGTGCACATTTGAAAATCTAGATTAGAGAATGTATTTCTGATGCCCTGGGGCTCTTTTCTTGTCAGATTCAACAGCAAATACACAAATGATGGAAGACAAAGCTAACTTTCTCACACTGAGTTACACAGTGAATATGGTACAGAATGCTCAATAACTTACTTTAAAAACAAAAAAACTGGATGAATCAGGTTGGTCAAATATTAAGAAACAATTTAACAAAGAGGTTTATTTCTTGTGGAAACTGAATCATTAACACTTTAAAAACACTAATACTTTACCAAATAAAACATTTTGAAAAAGGCGAGGCAGTTTTCAGTAATATACTTCAGTGTAAAATACAGGATAAAATACGTGGTCAAATCGAAGTTTGGTACACATAGTTTTTTGTTTTTTGTTTTTTGTTTTGGCTGCCTGCGAAAGTCTTGCATCATCTTCCACCAAACTTTGCATTCTTTACTCCCTAGCCTGAGTCTTCTACTACAAACTGAGCCTTGGAAATCCGTAGATACACACCATAAACATCTACCTCTGTTCGATAGTCTGGAGAGGTTTTTTCACAGCAAATCCTGGACTCACTCATAACCACCATTCCAGTCTAAATATGACCCATAACAGCACAGTGACTGATTATTAGACGTAAAGCGTACTGTACCAAGTCGAGAATCAGTGAGACCAATACTATTCCTCGCATTTGTTCTTTGAGGGAGAGTGGAGGAGAAAATTGTTTGGATGGAAAAGCTAAGATTTATATTCAGAGGTTTAAAAAGTTACATACCTAGCCAAATTACTAACTTAGCTTGAGTTAGTCTAATGTTGAAACTCATACTCTTGGCCTCACACGTATTTCCTCATCTCTGAATCTTTTCGACCTAAGCCTAAGCTTCAGGACTGTAAGAAGCAAATGAGGGGATACATCAAGTGCAGTAAGCATACATGGGTAGTAACCACCGAAGCACTCATTTTGGTGTATCTCTCATGGGACACTAAATAGAAGCAGAGAGGATTTATAATCTGACTCATAAATGTATATCAAAAAATTACATGGTGTCTCAACTTCTTAGATTGACTGTATAAACTCGATGAAAGCACGTATCTTCAGCATTGTAATAAGTGTAGGTAAAATGAGAGACGGCTGGCAAGAGTCAGAATTAAGGTAAACAGTCTAACACAAAAATAGCTATAGAAATCATGGTAACACTACTTTCTCTACCCTGAACTCATTCCTTTTTAGTTCATTTTACTGTATTTATTGGCACAAAGTAGCAAGAAATATGTTTATGACTCATAAATGGTCCAAGATCACTCACTGTAAAGGGATTATATTCAAACAAGACTGCATGTTTATTCTAATAATCTGGACATGAAAATAGACTACTTAGTTTCCCATGAAGGTAAGCTGTGCTCTGCAATTCTTAATCAACATAACAAAAGCAAAAACAGAAACAGAAATTCCCAGAATTTTTTGTGGAATTCTCACATCCACAAAATTTTATCTACACGTGTCAGTCTAAAAAATCTTATATCTGGTATTGCCCATTCTGTCATTCTTGTTTTTTTCCTAAGAGCTCTGTTTCTGATTTACAAAATACTAAATTAGGCTCAGATTACTTTTATCCTTGAAAGAAAGACTACAACAATACCAACCTGAGAGCATTAATAAATGGAGAAAACTCAACAGCTAAACTCCATTTGGGACTTAACCTGAGTTTTGGGGGAGACATGGATCAACACATAAGAAAGCAACAGAGTAGAGGGAATTCAGTGGGTGAAAGGGAAGTGAAACAGGGTTGCGTTCCGGTGTTGTTCCTGAGATGACTGCCAAACAAGCACAGATTTCAGCAGTTATGAAAACAGTATCTTTTGTTTTCAAATATGCTCTTAAATTTTTCACAGGATCTATCAGATGGGATGTATTCTTGTCATTCTTGGAAAACAGGAGAAAACAGGCATGCCAAGACCACTAGCAGCCTGTGGGTATAACACATTACATGCTATTTTTATGCCACTATTCTTTTTTTATCCCAGGGTATAAAGTAGGAAATGCAAGTGCAATGAAATGTTAAAAGGTTTTAAGCTATATATACATATATCTTTTACTACATGAGGTACCCTTTTACATTTTTAACATGTGCTATTATTATTAATGCCAAACCATCATCATTACTATAAATTAAACAGCAGATCAGTCACCATGTAATAGCATAGCAAAGGATATGCAGAAAAATGATGAAGCACTGGCAGGTGATTCATATATAAAAGCTGGATTGAAATCTAAGATTTGGTTAGATGTTGGCAGTTAATAAATTCTGGCTTGCTAATACCACTCTTTATCAGGTTGTATTTTTTGGATCAAGGTTCTAGAAATTTACACAGCACAAAGTGTTTTATGTCTTAAAATATTGATTCCCTTTAAACTGTATCCTAAAATTCTTCAACTCAGGAACAGCAGTTAAAAGCTCAAAGCAACAAATATGTACAGAAATCTACCATGTGCCTCATTATCACATGGCACACCATGAGTGCAACACATAAGAAATGCTTAGAGCAATTTTAGCAGGGGAGGGGAGTGTAGGAAGCAGAAGGGTTTGAGGGAGCAGGAGAGCTAAATAATGAGGTGGGCATAGCAGAGATATCAAGGTTTTCCATTTCTTTTTAAATACAACAGCTAGGGAGAGCTCTTCAAGTCAGTTTCAGAAATGTCATTAATCTGTGTGCGTGATACCTAGGAATCTAGGCTCTGTAGCACATTACCCTCAAATTAGTTTGACTCATGGAGTTAGTATTATTATCATTACTTTTATTTATATATTTATATATTTATTCAAATTGTCACTAGGCATCTCCTTCCCATTTCCTCCCCTTTTTCTTTCTTATTGTTTGACAAATAGGGCTCCTACATGCAGTTCCCTGCTTCATTTCCATAAGTGTGCTTACTGTACTGAAGGACATGCTTTAAGCTGTATAAGGGCAATTTTTCTTCCCAATATTGAATCTGAAACATGAGTTAGAAATATTCTTATAGCACGGCTAAGACACGAAGAGGTTAGACATTTTGTAGTACTAGTTACAGACTATTCAGCTACATTAAGAGTTGAATAGGTCTTAGACGGCTAACCATGAGACCTAAACTTCTTGTAGAAAAATGATTCAACGGTAAATTACAACCATGTTACAAATTGTCAGTGACTTACCCATAGACTTTTAGAATATCATTCAAGTGCAAATTAGGAGCAGCCGGAATCTGTTCCTTTGTGATATGAATTGTATTTCATTTCACTATGTTGAGCAAAAGGCTAAATGTTGGTTCTTTAGAAACAAAGAGTGAGGCATTCTTGAAAGCAGAATTCATGTTGAGGGAGAATTCAAACAGAACCCAGTAAGGGGGAAAACAGCAGATGAGGGGTATACTTCTAGCACCACCAGGGAGACTTTGCAGGAATTAGCTCGTGTTGTGTTAGTTCTTATCCCTGAAGAAGCTCTGCTAAGCTATTTGAATCTGCTTTCTCAGAAGGATTATCTCCTTCAATCTGTTTTAATCACAACTAAATGTTTTCAATTGCTATGTACTGAACTACAATTAGAAAGTCAGAATTCCCCTAGATCTTTGTGATTGGGTTGTCAAAAAAATAAACACCATATATTCACATACTAACACATTCTAGAACTTCAATTGTCATCTCCTGTTGTTCATGTTAATCAAGTTATATAGAAAGGTTATATTTTTAAACAACACAAAACAAGATCAATGTACATATCACATATTATCAAAACGAAAATTCTGTAGTGTTTGTAGGTGATTTTTGGAACCAGGAAAATACATTCTTCACAAAATATCTACATTTAAGATCACTATAATTAAATATAAGTGATCTGATAAAATGGGAACATGAGGCAAAATTTATAAATCATATAGTTATTATTTTGTAAGCTTCTGAGATTCTTTAACTGAAACAATCCACTACATTTATTCACTATTCTACATATTTTCAGTTTTCTTAAAGGGTATGTTAATCTAAGTATTTTAATAGGAAAATTGATCATTAACTTATTTCATTTATAATTAGAAACATTCCATTAGATACATCCTTTCTCTATTCAAACCTTTGTTCAGCATTTGTCAGACAATATGACCTGTTAGTTATTGTTTGCCCTCAATAAATGAACAAATTTTTTTGGAATTAAAATTAAAAGAAAAATCGAAGATGACTCAAAGAAAGAGTTGCATGAATTTAGAATCTTCAACTCCACTGCAGAGATAGAGTAACTTACAGAGATAGAATGAATCTTGGAATAAGATTTCTGTATTTGAATCCCAGCCCTTACACCTTCCAGGAATATAATCTGCCAAATGAGGATGGCAAGACCGTTATTTATCTTAAAAGTGTTGTTAGGATCAGAGGAGGGTTTAATGAGTGCCACCAGGATGTGACCAGTAGATAGTCAATGATTTATATTTATAACAACCAAATTTAAAACAAAGGATACATAACAATAAAGCTACAATTTTATTCCCAATTATTCCTACTCCCCAGTTCTAAGACTTTGATGGCTATTTTATAGACATCAATACATTCACATTTTGCCCAAGATGTGGAGCTATCAAATAATTTTATGCTGACATCAGTTGGTTCCTGACAGCTCTAAGATACAAAATAACAAGCAGTCAATGTCAGTATTCCTAAATCAAGCCCAAGGGCCCCATGGCACGAGACAGTAGCAGCTTGTTACTGCTCAGGAAATGTCAGTCCAGTCAAAGTGTGGTGTGGTTGTCAAATTCCCAGTTGCATCTTCCCTGATATAACTAACATTCTATAAGGAACATTCATAAAGATGTTGCTATGTTGCCCCAAACCCTGAGGCAGAACAGCTAAGATGGCTCTCAGAGTTCAAGAAGTTGTTTGACCTCTTCGATCACTGAGATTCCTCCTCTAGTAGATAGATGCATTTTCTGTCCTCTGTTTCTAGGCACAATATTTAGAATCAAAAAGTGTATTTTTCCCTCCAGAATGCTCTAAGTACTTGTGCACAGCCATGTATCACTATATATGTGATAACTAACACCTGATATGTATTCACAAGCAGCCTGTGAATCATTTCTTATTTACTTCTTAAACCATTTTGTTTATAGAATAAGCTATATTTACCATCTTATAACTATACTTTAGTTCCTTTCACTTATTCTGATATCTTGCTTATTATCTATTCTCTCCCATGGCATCTGTGACATAGCAAGTACTGTAGTCAGGTTTGCAAGGAAATATGTTTAATAGAAGACACTTAATTTATAGGATTATTTTATAATATTCATCCAAAAAGGCAAATGCAGAAGAATGTTAGAGAGATGTCCACACACTAGAGACCCAAAGGATACAGCCAAGGGCCTGGATTCCATGGCAATGTCCTGCACAAGTCCTGCTGAAGAACTAGAGCCCATGGCAATGTCCTCAACAAATGCAACTGGAGGCCTAGAGCTCACAACAATGTCTCACGCACGTCTGTTTCATGGATCTGAATTGGGAAGACCCAAAAGTCAGCAATGGAAGCTAGAAAGTCTGTGCCAGCAGGATGAAGGATCTGTGCCAGCAGGCTGAGGGTTCTACACTGGAGCCTGAAAAGAAACACAGCCATCCTCAGTGATAGTGAGGATCCCAGCTCCTCTGACCATGAGAACAGCTGAGTTCATTACATGAAAACCAACATGACAAACTTCTCCAGGAAAATCAATAGCACACCAACTCCACCACCAGTTCTCCTTTTATGCTGTTGGCAACAAACCTTAGGTGGGCTTCCACAGCCAACACCACACTGATTTGGTTCAGCTGGGTGTCACAAGTTGCTCATTTGTTAATCCACCGCTCCAAGTATCCCTTGCTTCTAAGGTAGCACTTTGGTTGAATAAGAAGTTCTTAATAGTGATTTTCTGTTTCTATTTAAGAATAGTTTCCAGCTAGAACATGGATTGTTTGTTTATTTATTTGCTATGTCTGTAAAGTATGCTGGTATTTTGACTTTGTGCTTCAACTTTTTGGACAAGCCTACTTCAGTGTTCTAAGCAACAAAAATAATAAAGCATGTTCACCGTTCTCAGTCCTATTTTGCCACTAAGTATTATTGCTCTTATATACGGTTTTTCATTATACTTGGCAAGGACCTTTAGTAGCACTTAAGGGCATCAATCCCATAGTGGAGTACAATCACCAACTGGAATTCCATTTTTTGAGTCATTCTAGGAATTCACATTCATCAATATTTTGCAGTATCTGGATCTCATCTTTGTACTGACACTGATAGGCAATATTCTATGATTTTTATCAGGAATAGTGTGTCAGGATTAGAACTGGGATATAGTCTACAATCATTAATCTCATGTCTCACGCCAGACTTTTCCAAGAGCAAATTGCAAGTCACTCTCACCAGTTCACACAGCAGTGTCAAAGGAAATACTTACATCTGTGCTATAAATCAATGTGAATATACAGTAACAAAAACTAACATATGGGTTAAATTTCCTTGAAATTACACATTTTTTTAATAAAAATTGACCTAAAATAGTACTTGAAAAAACATGTTTGGGATATGATTGAACTAAAATGTTTAAAAATATCTCAAGCTG
>RJWM01007123.1:0-79839 GCA_004363535.1 Dasyprocta punctata | reverse complement strand
GTGAAGAGACAGTACCCTTCATCCACCTCCTCGTGGGGGAAAGCCCAGCCTTGCTCAGCTCCAAGCTTCCCCCTACAGCCCCTGGCAGGCCACTGTGCTTTGGGGACATCTGTGATGGTAGCTCCTTTCAGGCAGGAGGAGCAGAGTCCCAGAGAGACAGAAGCCCCATTCCTGGTGGGTTGTGGATTCCGGTCCCTTTGGAATCCTAGGATGTTTAAATCCGCATCACTCTCTATGCTGCTCCTCTGGCTTGTTGCCCTGGCAACCAACTTGGGAGGCAAGAAAGGGCCACCAGGAAAAGGGACAGTTGTTTGCTTCCAGTTGCATTCTCAGGGGGGCTGAAGACTGCACTTAGGGGCCATCACGAGGCCCCAGTTCTGCACATCATGGCGGGAGCCCCTAGCTGGTCCCAGGCTGGACCCCAGCTGTGGAAGGTTTCTCCTGCTGTCACCTAGAAGAACAGGAACAGTTCTGTGTTGGCAAAGCTAAAGCAGGGACCCTGCTGGCCAGTGGCCTGTCCTCTGTCTTGTGCAGCTTGGGGACAGTGGCAGCTTACCAGGCAACAGCCCCCTCATCTATGCTGCTCCCCTGGGTCCTGGGTGTGCCGGGGAGGGACGTCTTCAGCCTCCTGGGATTTGCCCTCCAGCACCTGGCGGAGCCTCTGCATCCCTAGGAAGGGGAGTGAGCATCGCTGTCAGCATCGGTGGCTGTCTGGGGGTGCAAGCCACAGCTAGGAGCGGGTGGCGAGGTGGCAGCTCACCCAGGCGGAGCCGGTGGGCCCTGTCTGAGAAGATCACGCGGAACCAGCCGGGCTCCTTGCACTCAAAGGCCTTCCCGAAGGAAAGCAGCACCTTGCTGTCCAAGAAGCAGCGCCAGAGCAGCTCCTCCTCCTCCCAGGTGCCCTGGCGAAGGTACTGGGGGGTGGGCAGGAGGCTCAGCACAGCCCGACCCCGCTGCCCTTGCCTGGGGAGGGAGCCCAGGGCTGACGCTGCCCCCACCCGCCGTCCACCTGTGTTACCTTCCTCAGGTCCACCCAGAGGAAGAAGCCCGCACCCCCACTCAGGAAGGGGACCCCCAGGGCCCGGAGCTCTTCCGAGACGTAGGTGTGGGCTGCCTTGAGCCGGCTGTGGTTTTCTGGCAGGTACACTTGGTTGATCCAGTCTGGGGGAAAGAGGTCAAAAGATAAAACTCCCCTCCACTTCCATGCCCTCCTGCTAGTCCACACGCTGAGAAGACCACAGGAGCCCATCCTGCTAGCAGGGCTGGGGACTGGCCCTCAGGACAGGCTGGGAATTCAGTGTTCGGTATAAAACACCTTCTGTTTTGTTTTATTTTGTTTCAAGACAGGGTTTCATGACATAGCCCAGGTTGGCCTCAAACTCTCAATCCTCTTGCCTCAGCCTCCCAAGTGCTGGCATGACAGATGTACACTGCCACACCCAGCCCATGGGAAGTTCTTATGTGACCATCAGGGTCAGAATCTAGGGGTGGGGCTGCAGCTTGCTTGGTTAAGTGTGTGTTCAGCCTGGCTGGTTTTGCCAAGTAGCTGAACCATCTTCCATTCCCGCCAGCCACATGCGAGTTCCGGGTGCTCCACCTCCTTGTCAGCACTTGATGTTATCTCTATTTTTTTTTAAGTAAATGTGAGCTATGATACTGGGTGCACATTGGGTCATATTCCTCATTTGTAAAATAACAGGGGATACAGGAAATCTTGCTTCCTAGCATACCAGGGAGGTCTGAGCGAGATGATTCAGCAAGAGCATCTGCAAGGCTCAATGAATGGGGGCAACAGCCATGAGCTCTGCCACTGAAACTCACTATCTGATGCTGGGAGTGGAACAGATCCTGTGACAGAGACCGACATCCGTGATAATAAGCATGTTTTCTTAGTGACATTGGCTTTTCTTTTTTTTTTTTTAAGTACTTACGGCTAATAATGAGTTTGCATTTTACTTTTTTTTCCCCTTTAAACAGACTCATGCTATGTGGCTCAGGCTGGCCTGGAACCTCTGGACTCAAGTGGTCCTCCTGTCTCAGCCTCCCAAGTAGCTGGGACTACTAGCACTGAGCTTGTGCTATTCTCTACTGGCTGCTGTTCTAACTGAATCACAAATCCCACTCACCCTACAAGACAGGCACCATGATGTGTTTTACAGATGAGGAAACTGAGGCACAGGGAGGTGAGGTAACGTGCTACACAGCCAGGGAGTAACCAAGTGGAGTATGGACCAGTCTCAGACACGCCCCTAGAGTCTTCTCACGGGAGAAGCACCTCATCCCTGGCTGGTCCCAGGCCCCCACCCCCCTCCACTCCTTCAGGGCCCAGCCCCAGGGCAGTCACCGCGGTCACGGAGCAGCTGGGCCATCTGAAACTGCAGCAGGCCACTGAGGCCGTGATAGCGGCAGAGGGAAGCCACAGCAGTAGCCACATCCCGGTTTTCGGTGTACAGTGTGCCAAAGCGGAGCCCAGACATCCCAAAGTCCTGCAAGAGGGGATGCCCGAGGTTGTGGCCAGCCCTCCTCGGAGGAAGCTAGTTCCACCTCCACCTGGCCTGCCCTCTCCTGGACACCCCCAGCCAGGACTCACCTTGCTGGTGGCCCACATCACATGGGTTCTCTGGGGGTCAGGCAGCCTGCAGAGAAAGCACAGCATGGGATGGAAGCAGGGCGGAACCAAGGGAACACACGCGGTGGCTTTGACCAGGAGATGGGTGGATGAGTCAGTCTGGCTCAAGCCCTGTCCCCATCTCTTGTAGCCACTGAATTCCAGTTCTCCTTAAAAGCAGGAAGCAGCAAATAGCAGCCCCAGGCCACATCCAGTCTGCTGCATGCTTTTATCAAGAAAGTTTTAGCAGAACACAGATGCGCTGTTGTACATAGTGTCTCTGACAGAGTCCAGTGAGAGGCCACGTGGTAAAGGCTGAAATATTCACCATCTGGTTCTTTATAAAGTTTTCTGTCCTCTCATCTACAACATAGCTCACATCGCTTCTTGCAAAGACCTCCCAAACCAGTCCCAGAAGACCACGCCTGTGAGGTCCTGTTATGGTTTTGCATGCATTCACTGGCAGGGCTTTTTGTTTTGTTTTGTTTTGTTTTTTATCTTTTTGAGACAGGATCTCACTATGCAGTTCAGGCTGGCCTTGAACTCACTTTGTAGCCCAGGCTGATCTTGAACTCACAACGATCCTCCTGCCTCAGCCTCCCAAGTGCTGGGATTACAGGTGTGCACCGCCACACCCGGCCACTGGCAGGGCTTTTGAAAGGTGACTGAAACATGGCAGCACACAGCAGCTAGATGTGCTGTTAGGAGGCGGGGCCTGGCTGGAAGAGGCGGGGCCTGGGGGCGGGGCCCCGTAGGGTTTGTGTTCCCCTAGGCTCCTTCCTTCTCTCTCTGCTTCCTGTGGGCCATGCTCTGAGCAGCTTTCCTCCACCAGGCCCCTCTACCATGCCGCCCTGCCTTGGGAGCCAGGCGACTATGGACTGAAATTGAGCCAAAAATACATCTCTCCTCCGAAGGCCTCTATCCTTCCTATTCACTGTTGTGTCAACCTGCACCTAGCACGGTGCCTGCCATAGAAGAGATGTTCAATAAATAATTTGTCCATGGATTATGGAAAAGTCCCTACTTTCTCTGTGTCCCACTTGCCTAATGCACAAAGTGAATGGGAGTGACACTCCACAAGTCACCTACCCTGCAGAGCTCCATGAGGCTGCCGGACAGAACCAGCGGGAAGTACAGAGTGGAGGTCAGATTTACACACCTCACCAATGATCTGGTCCAAACCTTTCCAAAGTGCTTCCATTACAAATTCTGAGCTTAAACGCCATCTGATAAAAAAGGTTTTTTGTTTGTTTGTTTTTGGTTTTGGTTTTGGTTTTTTTTTTGGACAATACTGGGCCTTTGCACTGAATTACATCCCCAGCAAATGCTACCCCCCTTTTTGAGACAGATAAAGTTGCCCAGGCTAGACTTGAACTTCCAATCCTCATGCCTCAATCTCTCAGAGTTCCATGATTACAGGGGTGTACCACTCCATCCAGACTAAAAACTCACTGTATAAAGAGCCAGAAGTGCTTGGCAGATGAAAGGAGCTCCATAATTATTTGCTAAATGAATGAAAACAAATGAATGAAACTGAAGCCACTCTGAAGATGAAGGAACGAGCACAGGAAGGAAGTCGGTTGCTGCCGCCAAGGCCGACCCTCCCTCCCTTGAGGAATCCCAAGGCCCCGCCTCGGGGCTCTCACAGACTCCCCAGAATCCTGCTTCTTGGGGGACCTGAGTCCCAGTGGGACCAGCTGGAAGTTAGAGACAGTGCCCGTGGGAGGGGGGCCCGCAGGGCACCCCATGACTGCAGCCTCACCTCTCCAGGCCCAGGACACTGCGGTACTCCAGCGACTCCTCGAACACGGACAGCATGTAGACCTCATCCACGATCACGTGCAGCTTGTGCCTGGGGTGGGCAGGGGTAGTGGGGAGAAGACAGTGTGATCTGGAGGACATGTGTGCACCGGGCTGTGACAGCATGGGACAGCAGTGTGTCAGAAACCCCGAGGGACCACTGTCTAGCCCAGGGTGACCGCACTTGTGTTTGCCAGGAACACCCTCCTTTGTCTATTTTTGCAAACCAACAAAGCTACACATGTAAAGTAGGTGACAGTGGGGCTTCTGAAGGGCTGCAGGGAGAGGGCATATTTAGGTACCAGGGCTCAAGTCACAAGGACCAGGGTTCAAGTCCAGCTCCAGCCCTGACTTGACTACTCTAAGGCTCCATTCCCAGGTGTCTACTCTTGACAGGGTGGTTTAAGATAAGACAAAATCTTGACGACAGATGTAGCATGGTAAGTGTTCAGCGAGGCACCAGGCCCTAGAGTATGCAATCAATGAGAGCTGTTTGCCTGGTGTGGTGGTGCATCCCTGAAACCCCAGCACTTGCGAGGCTGAGGCAGGAGGATCACTGCAAGTTCAAGGCCAGCCTGGTCTACAAATCCCTCCTTCCTGCCCACTGCCAGAAAGAGGCCAAGGCTGCTGAATGGGGTGAAGAGGGTTTAAGGGCTGTTGGTACCAAAGCCCCCCTATCAGATCCCTGAGCTGCCCACATGCTCTTTTGGGGAGTGGGGCTGCTCACCTCTCAGCAAATCCCAGGAACTCCTGCAGCTCTCCGGGGGAGTAGACGTTGCCCAGGGGGTTCTGGGGGTTGATGAGGATGAGGCCTTTGACCTTCACACCCTGAAATCATTCGTAGGCTGGAAGCCTCAGCTCCTCTCTGAGGCCAGAGCCACATAGTCTCCGGGGCAGGGCTCCCTGGGACGCATGCAGGGGACACATTCTCCACCCCCATGAAGCAAAGAAGCATGCCACAGGCTTCCATCTGCAGCCCTGCACCAGCTAAGAGAGAAAAACCCATGCGGAGGACAGGGCGAACTGTGCCCAGGTGCCAGCCAGCAGGCCAGGGTAGTAAGAATGATGGGCGCTGCCCAGGCTGCCAAGGTGACGTGAACCCAGCAGACAGATGGGAGGCCTGGGAACGAGTCCCCGAGGCATGGGTGTCTGCTTTCTTGGGGATAACCCAGGTCCCCTTCAAGTGGGCAGGACCACCTCTCAAATTGCCAGGGAGATCCTAAGCTAAGCCCTACACTGGACCCCTGGAGCAGAATCAGAGGGCATGGGGAGCAGGGGCATTTTTAATGAGGCCCCCGTTGATTTTTCTACTCTGAGGTTTCAGGATCTTCTCTATGGGCAGAGCCTCCCGCTGGACACCTACAATGGTTCTGCACTACTCTCCCACCCGTACGTCCCCAACACAGGCCACCAGCCCTGCTCCCGGGAGGTCAGCCTCACACAGGAAGAGGGTGCATGCTCTGTGTAGACCCCACACACGCACACTCCCAGCCCAGACTTGGAGGGGAGCCCCAGACCTCAGATTTTGCTCCTTGCAGGGCCAACTCCAGTTTCTCCACTGTGAGCTGGAAGGGTCGGGTGTCCGGCCCAGTGACCTGGAAGAGACCCATCGTAGCCACCAGATTCACCAAATTCAGTGACCTCCAAATCTATGCTCTCAGACCCCTCGTAATCTCCAGTCTCTGGAAAATGGTGGGGCTGCGCCATCTTCCGGCCATGCACCCCACCCGCCTATGGGGACGGCCTCGTCACACAGAGCCCAGAGGTCCTCTGATTGGGTCCCAGGACTTGCAATGCTTATTTCTGGGGCTGCTGCTTGGCTTCTTCCTGGATCCCAGGAATTTCAGAGTCTGGAGCTTGGGAAGCACCGGGAACCTAGGCACAGGCAGCCACGGGACAACAGAAAGCTCCCCTCCCTTCCCATCGCAGCTCCAGGGCCCTTGGGCTTCCTCCAGGGCCACCTGCAAATTCAGGCCCAGGAGACTCTGGCTAGAGGGAGGGATGCAGCCACTCTTACCTCACTATCCAGGTAGACATAGGCCAGTCGGACGTTGCCATAGAGATGGACGTGCTGTGTGATGGCTCCGTAGTAAGGGGTGGGGATCAGAAAGGCCTCTGGGGGAAGAGCAGGCAGGGCCTGTCATCCCTGGCAGGACACCCCAGGCCCCCGTGCATAGGTCCTGTTGCACCTGGGGCTTGCTCCACTCCTAACCCTCAAATCAAGTACTAAAGCCCAGATCCACTGAGATCAATCCCTTTCCTAACACAGATGCTCCTTGACTGACAACAAGGTGATATCCAGATAAGTTCACTGTCATTTGAAAACATCATTAAATAAAATATGCACTTAATCATTGTCAGGCGTGGTGGTGCACACCTGTAATCCCAGCACTCAGGAGGCTGAGGCAGGAGGGTTGCTGTCAGTTCAAGGCCAGCCTGGACCATATAGCCAGACCCTGACTCAAAAAACTCAAATGAATAAAGAAAGAAAGTTTTTTTTAAAGAAATGCATTTCATCCACCTAACCTAGGGAGCATCACTTGTTAGCCAGCTAGCGCCCTGTAGATCAGTGACTCCTCTCATGATTGTGTGACTGACTGGGACACACAGCTCGCTGCCACTGTCTAGTGCCACAAGCAAATAGTACATACTGCCATCTAGGCAAATGACCAAATTTCAAAAAAGTACAGTTGCTACTGAATGTGTATCATTTTTTTTGCACTGTAAAATCAAACAACCCTAAGTCAGGACATCCCAAGTTGGGGAGATCTGCAGTCGCTAGCTAACAGTCACTAAGTGTGAGACCCATGCTAGTCATGGATCAGCACCTCACCTGCTCCCCACCGCACTGTCTGGGACATGTGCCTCTGTCACCCTGACTTTAGAGACCAAGGAACTGAGACTTAGAAGGTCCCTGTTCCATACTGTTCTAGAATGGGTAGGAAACTATGTCTATGAAATCTCAGAGCAGAACTTTTTATGCTGCAAATTCCAAAGACAGCCTCTGTCTCTGTGACTTCGAGAAGTTACTTAATCTCTGGGCCTCAATTGTTTCACCTACAAAAATGGGGACAGCAGTATAGATCCAGCCACCCAGGGTGTGGACAGGGTCAAAGTGTACGGCCATATGCCAAAGCCTGGAGCTAGCACCACATATGGTCAATCGATGTTACTAATATTTACCATTACTAGTTAAACTATTGTGAGTGAGCCTGTATTCTTAATAACCAGCATCCTTTCACCATGAGTAGTTTTTGTACCACCATGGCTTGTTTTTGTTTTGTGTTACTAGGGATTGAACCCAATCCCACTGAGCTACATCCCTAGCACCCCCACTCACCCCCTTCCTTTTTTTTTAATCTCGAGACAGGGTCTCACTAAGTTGCTAAACTGCCCAAGTTGGGCTCAAAATTGCAATCTTCCTGCCTCAGCCTCCCAGAGTGCTGGGATCATAGGCATGTGCCACCATGCCTGGTTCACCATGTCTACTTGACAGCCATTCAGATTTTTTTCTTGCTAAGAGAAAACTCGATTTTTCAGGCAGGACCAGTGATCCGTCCCAGGAAGGCAGGTCTTCCTCTGGCTGGGAGGAGTGAAACAGGTTTGGTTTGAGTCAACCCTGGCTCTTCAGACCTCTGAGCCTGAAGACTGCACTGGGAATGGGTTTTGGAGTCATTTCAGGAGGCTATGAAGAGGCTCTGCTGGGGCCCTGTGGGTGCTCTCAGACAGAAAGCCCAGAATGCCAATGGCACACTGAGCCCAGCACTGCCGCCCAGCCCTTCGTCTAAGGGCCTGAGTCTCTGGTCTCCTATCACAGCTGAAAACAAAGGTACACAGCCCCGGAGGGCAGGCAGCCAGGGACACTGCCAGGTCGTACAGGCCAGGACAGAGCAGGCCTTGCGGTCACTTACCCCCCGCCTCGCACAGCACTGTGGCCAGAGCCGAGAAGACAGAGGCGCAGCCGTTCAGCACAACCACCTGGGTGACAGGGCACAAAGGTGACTGTGATTCAGCGCAGAGCAAAGGCCCAGGGCCTCGTCCCAGGACAGCACCGAAGGAGAAGTGGGTCCCTCCTGTGTGCCCCTGGGCTCTGTCTCCACAAAACCCTGATCTCCAGCCAAGCTCATTCATGGGGGCCCTGCTGGGGCTCAGCTGAGCAGGACCCAGGGAGCGGTCACTCCTGAGGCCCTAGGTGAGGGGGCCAGCAGGGGCCATGGCACAGTGCAGGGGCAGAAATCACAGCCCAGCTCTAAGTCGCAGCCTGGGGGAGGAAGGCAAGAGGTGATCCTCAGGCCACCTTGAAACAAACCAAGAGGAGTGCAAGACGGATCCCAGCCCCACCGCACCCCTGGCCAGCCCAAAACCGCGGAGCAGGGCAGAGGAGCAGAGGAGGGGGCTACTCACGTTCTCTGGTTTGAGCGGTGCCGGGCTCTTACAGTAATAAGACAGAAACTTGGCCACTTCCTCCCGGAGGCTAGAGGAAGACAGACAGACTGACAGACGGGGCTTGCCTGAGGGTCTCCAACCCACAGCACACCCCGGAGCTTCCCTGCCATTGCTACTCCCTGTCTCCGGCATGGGGAGCATGGTCAGGATCTGTCTCTGCTCATCACAGCCCTTCCCACCCATCCTCGTCTTCGGCTTAGATCTGCAAGGGCCCCAAACGCTCATGGGCTCAGAGGTGGAGCTTCAGGAAGGTGAGTGAATCCGGGGGCGCTGTTCTCTTCTGTGGTATGTGCTGCTGGGAGGCGGGGCCTGGTCAGAAGCGGTGGGGGCGCAGCCTGGCAGGGTCTCTCTCTCTTTCCCTCCCCTGCTCCCCGCTTCTCTCTCTGCCGTGAGGTGCACAGCTCTCCTCCACTGGGTCCTTCCACCATTCCTTCCCGCCTCGGAGCCAGTCGACCATGAGCTCAAATAAACCTCTCCTCCTTTAAGTCGTGCCTGTCATGTATTTTGTCCCAGTGCAGGAAACCCCATGCTCTGATACTGTAGTTTCATTCTCAGTGGCTCTGTGACACCCAGCTCTGCCTAATCCAGGGACTTTGGGGGTGTATTGACTGTAACACCAGCCTGGTGTCATGGCACACACCTAAAATCTCAGCACTCAAGAGGCTGGGATAGAAGGATCTCAAGTTTGAGGCCACCCTAGATAGACTACATGGTGAGTTCAGTGCCAGCCCGAACTACATAGTGAGACTCGGTCTCAGATAACCAAAAAAACAACAAAAAAAAAGTAACACTAGATGTAGATCTGGCTAATGGTAATAATACTCATTATTATTTAATAGCAACTGTCATCATAGTTCTTATTACTAGCATTTATCAAACATTCACGTCATGCAGATGTTATTTGGAGGCTGTTACACTGTGACTATTCTTGTTTATTTCCATTTCAGGTAAAGACACTGAGGTCTGAAGGAATCAAGTCTCTTGCTGGGTAAGTGGCCGAGTCTGTGCCCAAGGCCAGTGTTTTGAGAATATGTCATTTGGCCTTGAGATCTTATGTTACATGACATAAAACAGACACACACACACACACACACACACACACACACACACACGCACACACCCCGACCTAAATATCACATGGCTTCTCCTCTATGAGGAACCCAAAGTATAAACGAAGAGCAAAATAAAAGATAAACAGATCATCTGCAAAGGGAAAGAGGACCAAGTGATGGAGGGAGGGAAGAGGGGAAGGGACATAAAGAAGAAGGCAGATGTGTTGTGTACTTGGATGAAGAATGTGGTCACTATGCAAACGTGCTAATAAAAAACACAAATGGAAATAGAGAGACAGGCAGAACATGTGCTTTGGAATCGGGGTTGGGGTCAGGTCCTGCTGCGCACTGAGCCCTTTTTACAATGGTGTGTGGCCAGGAAGTGCTCACCCAGTACACGCTAGGCCTGGCGTTCGTCACCTCTGCCCACCCGAGGGAGGAAACGGCCCAGCCAGCAGCACCGAGGCCGACTCGGGCTTCTCCAAAGCTATCGAGAGAGCAGGGACAGCTCCTTGCCACAGTGCCCTCCCATGCCTCAGGCCCGGGGTCCTGGAAGGCGAGACAGAGCCCTGAGATGGGGCTGGGACTGGCAGGGGACCCACGACTGCCAGGACTCCAGGCCTGGACTCTCAGCCCCCTGGTGGGTCCTCTCAAGCTGCCGCTGCTACAGTCTGGGGTTGGACAGTGCTTTGTCGTGGGGCCACACTGGGCGCTGTAAGATCAGCAGTGTCCCTGGTTCTGTTACTGAGACCATAGCATCTCCTGAGATCAGACAGACCAATCATGTCCACACATTGCCTTCACCCCTGGGGGAGCAAAATCGCCCCCTGACGAGACCCACCAGCCGAGGACAGCTACTTACAACGGATGCCCCCTCCAGTCAGGGTACTGCAGCAGGGACGGCTCCACCCGCAGCATGTCGCTCTGACTCAGCTGCAGACAGAAAGGGAAGAGCAGGGCTTGGGGCTGGCACTGCCGTCTGCATCCACACAGCACCAGAGCCTTATGCCCATTTAGTAGATGAGGAAACCGAGGCTCAAAAACAGTGAGGGATTCTGTCAAGGTGACATAGCTAGAAACTCTGAAACCCAAGTGTTTTGAGGTTTGGGTTTGGTTTGTTTTTTTGGTGACTCAAGATATTGAATTCAGGGCCTTTGCACCGAGCTACATTCCCCTGTCTCCCTCCTTTTGTTTTTGGAGGCAGGGTGTTGTTAAGTCAGTAAGTTGCTCAAAACTGTGCTCAAACTCATGATCCTCCTGCCTCAGCCTCCCACAGTGCCGGGATTACAGGCATGCAAACCCAGAACTTTTGACCACCAGCCCAGTGCTCTTTACAGCATACTATCACCTGGAAAGTCAGAAGGGTGGGCTGCAAGGCAGCGCTGGTGGATTGTGCTACCCAGCTTCTCGTGGCAGGCAGAGGAGGCCCCAGAATGGGGTGCTGTCACCTCAGTCTGGGTTCCAGCTTCCAGAGGGTCTCAGGACACTGTCCTGCTGCAGGCTTGGCTCCACCCCGCACCCTGGCAAAGGCAGCAGTTTCCAGGCCCTCGCCTTGTGATCAGATGCCGGGTCAGTGAGTGGCTGCTCAGGCACTGTGGGTCCGTGGCAGGGGGACCCAGAGATAGAACAGGCACCAGCCATGCCCCATGCTCCTGCCGCCTGGGGAGCCACAGCCACCTGAGCACTTGATCTATGTCTTGTCTATATGGATACACACTAGGTTTTAAAAACTTGGTATGAAAAGCATACATGAAAATGTATCAACCATTTTTATACTGATTGCATGTTGAAATGATCCTATTCTGGATAGATTAGGTACATGAAATATATTATTATAATTAACTTTACCATTTTTTTTTAACCTTTGTAGAGAGAATGTTAAATGATGCATGCATTTCTTGTTCTGTTTCTTTCAGGGCTGAGCCACCTTAGGAGGAGCTGACTTTAGGAAAAACCTGTGTTTGAGATCTACTTCCGCCAGGTATGGTGCGCCGTGCCTGTAATCCCAGCACTCTGGAGGCAGAGGCAGGAGGATAGCAAGTCTGAGGACAGCCTGGGCTACATAGTGAGACCCTGTCTCAAAAAAACAAACCAACAACAACAAAAGTCCAGCTTCCCTCAGGCCCCGCTCTTTGGGGCCTGGAGTTTTCTCCTTCAGAAAGATGTTCCTTCGACTTTAAGCACTGCTGTCTCTACAAACCCAACTTCAGCCTACAGCTTTGAGAATACACGGATCAGGCATTTCTAGAAGCCGCCTGCTCAAGAAATCTAACTTTTTTTTGAGATAGGGTCTCGCTACATAGTACAGGTTGGCCTTGAACTCACTATGTAGCCCAGACTGGCCTCAAACTTGGAACAATACTCCTGCCTCAGCCTCCCAAGTGCTGGAATTACAGGTGTGCGCCATCATTCTAGGCAAGAAATCTAATTACGAAACTGTCAGGAAGTTTGCAAACTGTGTTATAAACAACCATTTTAAAGAATTAACAGAAAGTGACAATTCAGCAAACTACCTTAAAAGCAAAGGGAGTAGCACGCAGACATTATCACTTTCTGTTTGTTACCACACTGCCCTATGACCAGTGCTCTCGAGGTTACTCGGTCTATGATGCTGCATGGTGGAAACACTATACATGCAATACCACTGTCCCTCTCTTCCAACCCTGTCGCGCAGGGACGTCACATCAATAGCTCGGCATCGTCCATTCACACAATGGAAATTTACACTATGGGAACTGGCAAAGCCACAGTTGGGGCGTGTGGTTCTCATGAAGTCGGCTGTTAAATACACGCAGCGCTGAGTGCTTCACTCTGAGATCAGGGACCCAGCACAGCAAGGGGACCAAGAAAGGGACAGAGCCTGAAGCGGTGAAGAATCAGGATCAGAGTGCGGAAGTGACTCACCCAGGATCACACAGGGAGCCACCCCAAGGCCAACCAGGAGCCTGGCTCCCAGGCCACGGCCTCCGAGGCCCACAGCAGGCTCTTGCGGGGGAAGCGTTCCTGGGAAGAAGCCACCCAGCGGGGGCTGCGCACTCACCCGTGTGGACAGCAGGTCGAAGCACAGCTTGTTCTCACTGGTGCCCAAGTTAATGATCCCCTGGGGATGAGAGGCACAGGAACAAGAGTGGAGGTGTCAGTGGCACCCTCAGAAACCCAAACATCACAGGACACCTGGTTCCCTCCCCACAAAGCTTTTTTTTTTTTCTTTCAGACTATGTTTCTCTATGTTCAGGCTAGACTTGAATTCATTATGTATTCCAGGGTGGTTTTGAACTTATGGCAATCCTCCTGCCTCAGCCTCCTGAGTGCTGGGATCACAGGCATGTACCATCAAACCCAGCTACTACAAAGCATGTGCTCTCCTGGGGGAGGTAGAATAAGACCAGACTCGCCCTGACAGAGTCCCCAGTGCAACTTGGGGCAGGCCTCATGCACAGCTCACTCCTGGCAGCTGAATTATGGGGAGAGCAAGCAAAAGGGGAAACCTGAAAATGGAGAAGTTGAATGAGCTGAGATTCGGCCCCCTGTGAGGCAAACGGGCAGGTTCTTCTGGCCACAACCAATGCACCTGCAAGTCCTGATAGCTCTACTTTCAAAACACTTGCACAGTCCAAATGCTGTCACCCACCGCAGAGACCCGGGTCCCAATCACAGTAACTCCTCATCCAGTTCATGGCAGGGGCAGCCCCACCTCCTCTCTCCAACCCTCCCCTACCATCTGGTCTCCATAGAGTCCTTAGAGTCCAAGTCATCCTTTAAAAACCTGAATCAGGTCAATTGCTCATCTCCCAAACCCCTTCCACCCGATATGATCTCAAAGGGGAAAGCTCGCCACGGCCCATAAAGCCTTTGAGGTTCTCTTACCATCCCCACACCGCGACCCTGCCAAAGTCACTGCCCACCAGACTGGCTTTTCTGTAGCCCCAGAGGTCCCTTGTCATCCCCTGAACTCATCCGGTATGATTCCACCCAGGGGGCCTCTGCACTTGCTGCTCCCTCTGCCTGGAATCCTCTCCCCTGAAAAGTATCACAGCTCACCCTGGGTGAGGGCAGCCTCTGCCCTGGCTCCCACTGATCCTCTCCTATGATTCATGCCTTAGAACTCCAGCTGCTCCTAGTGACTTGTTTCTGATGAACAGAATACCCGGAAGTGGTGGGACAGCCTCAGCCTCCTGAGCGCTGGGATTATAGGTGTGTGAAACCACACCTGGACTGATCTCATTTAATCTTGATTCTTCCATCCTGTGGGGCATTATTATCCCTTTTTAGAGATAAACTGAGACTCAAAAAGGTTAGGTAACTAATTCAATAATGTATAACCCAGAAGTGAAACAGCTGTGACCCTGAGTTCTATGCCAGGTCCAAAATTGAACAGTGGGGACCAGGAATGTAGCCCAGAAGTACAGCATGTGCCCAGCTTGTGCAAGCACCTGGGCTCAGTGCTCAGCAACACACACACACACACACACACACACACACACAAAGTTGAATAGTGCTGTGGGTTATAGTTGGTGCTGTGGGTCTATGGTTCTCCTCCTCCCTCACAAATCCGGGTCCCATATCCCAGCAGTGATCTAGGCACTGGCGCTGCAGTAGGGCAAAAAAGAGTTCTTATCCCATGTGGTTTAAGAGGCCCAGTACAATGGAGCTCTCTGAGCTACATCAGAACCCTGCTGGAGTCGGAGGACAGTAATTGCAACCGGACAGGAGTAACCCGGATGCTTCCCTCTGGGTCAAGGTGAGGTACCCGCCCTGCAGTTCCCCACGAGGCCAGCGGGTGGCGCTTCACTCACGCTGGGGTTCTTGTCCTCGTCATACTCGTCCATGTGGTAGGTCCTGTAGCCCTCCTCCGCGGACTCCCAAAACCATTTGATGACTTTGCCTCTGGAGGACAGGCAGGAGCTGTCGGAGGAGTACATGGCAATGGGATCTCCCACTGCATAGAGGCCCGGCAGCTTCTGGTCTGGTTTTCTGGGACATTCTCGTTCCAGGCCATCTTGGTAGCTACTGCCCACATCCTGTGTGGTAGCTGAACCCAGAGAGGTGACAGGTGCCCTGGATTCTTCCTGAGGAAGAGTGAACATCTGCAAAAAGACAACAGCACCCCATGCTCAAAAGTTTCCATGGCACCAAAAATGAGTCGGAGTCACACGTTCCCTTTCTCTTATTTACCCCTTTATGGTTCCTGAGGGGGTTTTGTTGTTGTTGTTGTTGTTGTTTGTTTGTCTGTTTTTTATTCTTTTTTGTTTTCTCTTGTTTGATACAGAATCTCACTATGTTAATCAGGCCATCCTCAAACTCTTGGGCTCACTTGATCCTCCTGCCTCCGCCTCGCTAATAGCTGGGTCTAAGGCAAGCTCTGCCCAGCTAGCTATGAAGTTATCTACGCCTTCCTTTAGGTTTATGCTTCCTGTGTCCCTTACGAGTTGTAACCATGTGTGCGATCGCTATCTATTAAACGCCAAGAATTGTATCTGCTACACTTAAACATGACTTAAATGTGCTCCGTTTCGGTTGGATCTTTTCACTGTTAAGCACAAGGGGTCACCACTGTAGTTCTCCTACCCATGCTGGCCTCAATTTCAAAAAGGCAGGTCAAAAACTGCCAAGCAGGTCATTGTCCGAGTGTCGTGTAGCGTAGAGAGCGGTCTGGAGCCCGGGGGAATGGGAACTGGGGGCAGCGTGAAGCGGGGGTCTTCACGGGTGCAGGCGCCCAACGCAGATCTCCAGGGACGCGGTGTTCACTCCCCAGGGAGGCACGGGCCCTGGAAGGGCGAAAGGCGCTCTCCCGGGCCGGCCGCGCTGGTGCGCCCTTCCCCGCTCCGGGCAGGTTCCCGTCTGCACGAGGGTGTACCACTCCCCACCGCAAAGGGCAGCAGCGAGGCCGTGCGCGCGTAAAGCACTGAGCACTGAGACTAGAACAATCCTGGCTCGTGGCCCGCGTCCAAAAGACTGAGTCAGTTTATCAGAAATCCGCGCCGATTTTCCTGTCCCAAAGCACAGGCCTCCACGCGACAGATGACAAACAAACAACCCGGACACCCAGGGAGCCCTCCGTGGTTTCATATTGCCTTGCGAAGTCTTTTGGGGGTGGGGGGAGTCCCTAACTTGGAGGGGATGTCCCTGTGCTCACCTCGGCTCCTCGCGACAGCCCGGGTCTGAGCGGGGCCCGCACGGCCAGGGTCCCGGTTCCGAGCTGGGGCACCGGCGCGCGCGACCAGGCTGGAGTCCGGCGAGGGCGGGCGTCTTGCACTGTAAGGAACCCTGCTGGCGGGGACGCCTCGCGAGACAGCCCCGGGTTTCCGGGCGCAGGAAGTGCGATTGGCGCCGAAGTGCGCAGGGGAGCCCAGCCGCTTCCTTCTCTGCGAAGCAAGGGTCGCACCAGCTCGGAGACAGGCGCTGGGACCCGCGGACACTTGATCGGATCCGTCCACAGGTGAGGGCCCTGCCGATCCGCGCCCAGCGTGCCGGGATCTGGGGACCCGGGGCTCCCACCCGCCCACGCCGAGCTTCTGGGACCCGGGTGAGGTCGTCTCCACGGGGCCTGCGCCCTGGTGGCGCACACGTGGACGCACCGTGGGGCCAGGCCTCCCGGACTGCCAAGGCCAGCCTGGTGCAGGCAGCGCGAAAAGGGAAAGCACGGAGGGAACCTGACCTCCGCGCACTGCGACCTCTCACAGCGGCCTGAGCGTCGGGGCGCCTCCCTCTGCCTCCCCTAGTCCCTGGGCTTTCGAAGAGCAGCAGAAACTTGCTGACAGTTTTGGGGTTTTTTTGTTTGTTTGGAGTGAATTTTTGTTTTTTGGCCATACTGAGGGATTTAACTCAGGGCCTTTGCACTGAGCTATACTCCTCCCCGTTTTTAATTCTTCAGACAGGATTTCGCTAAATTCCCTAGGTCAGGCTCAAACTAGCGATCCACCGGCCTCCCCGTCCCGGATTGCTGGGATTGCAGGTGCGGACCACTACGCCCTTGACAGGTATCTGTCTTACGTACTTGGGAGTTACCCAGGAAATGAATGGTTGTCAAAAAGGTGGCTGCGAATCCTAGCTTATATCACATCATCAGCTAAGAACAGCAGATATTCAGAGAAGTGACTAGACAAGAGAAAAGTTCTTTTGAGTGTCTAAAGGCACGGGCAGCTCTTGGCTCTTGGAGGAAAACGAGGGAATGACAGGTGCAGAGTCGCAGTCAGGAATGCTTGTGGGCAGAGGTCCCTCCAGTACCATCCAGGCCCCAGAGGGCTCCCAGCTTTCTGCAGCGTTTGTTAGCCGGTGGGAGGGAAGGCAGGGTAGGTTGTCTTTGTAAACCCACGTCCTGCTTGACAGCTACAAAAGGACCTAGAGCTCCCCTGTGTCTGCTTCTTACTGACTTCAGCTCAGCGACCATATCTGGGGGAGGCCGAGGCTGCGTCTCATGCATCCTGGGCACCGTGTTCTGCCTGCACCCTGGGAGCAGTATTTTGGCACTGGGTGCAGGGGTGCCCAAGCCCCTGAGGCTTTTCCACGGGAATGGAAGTAAACAACTCCCCAATGCAGGTGTGGCTGGGAAGCCTGTCTGTCCTCCAGCCACTCCTGTGGCTTTTTCTCCAGCAAAGGAGTTGTTTCATTTAAATGAGTAGATGTCAGGAGGCCGGCTTTATGCCCATCTAGGATACCTGGAAGTTGGTGGTTGGGGCTAGTGGTTGGTGGTTAGGGTGCTGCCCGACGTGATGGCTGTTATAAAAGGGCCGTGCCTCTGTAGTCCCTGCTACTCAAGAGACTGAGGGAAGACAGTCTCTGAGGCCAGGAGCATGAAGCCAGCCTGGGCTGCACACCAAAACCCCCATCTCAAATTAAAAAAGGAAAGGAGAGGGATTACTGGATGCCATGGAAGCAGACTCCTGGGGGGAGTTAACCACACCCCAAAGGCGCTGGCATTCACCTGCCTTGGAAACCTAAAACACAGCCCTATGTGCTGGCACTCACAGTGGACTCTCAGGAATTGGAAGTCACGTTCTGAGGGCTGAGTCCTCATCAGCAAGCTGAAGGCAGGGGCTGGAAGCAGGAGGGTCAGTCTGAGGCGCCTTGAAGGTAGAGGCAGTGTAGGACATTAAGGAACTGCACTGAGTCCTGTATGGTTGGTGCTTGGGTTTGAGAGAAAGGCTGCCGATTCAAACAGCAGTGAGACCAAGAGTCTCTGAAAATAAACCACGAAAGGGACTGTGGACTTCTCCCTGGGGGCCGTCGGGGGGTGCTGGAGTACTTTTAGTCACAGAGGAGCAGACAAAACTGTTCACCTCTGTCAAGGAACAAAGTATAACAGTTTGGTTTCAAGATTTTAATTGGCATTCTAAGATGTAGAGGAAAAGCAGACTTGGTTTCTCTTCCCATACACTCATAACATGGGTCACTTCCGGGACCCCAAAAGGGATGGGAATTCCTCACCACCAGCGAGCAGTTCTGCAGGATACCAGCTGGGTTTCCTGCCATTGGATTCTGACACCGTCTGGGGGAGAGAGGGTGGGAGCCCACTGGATGATGGCTCGGTCCCACAAGGCAGCCCCAACTTCTGACACCAGGGCAGAGTCAGGTTGTCTGCAAGTTCTGACCACCAGCTGTGGAGTCCCCAGGACCCTTTCTTTAGGCTCTGTTAATTTGCTAGGTCAAGTCACGGAACTCAGGGAAATGCATTTCCCACTTTCTTATAAAGGATGTTTCAAAGGATACAAATGGGCTGGGGATATAGCTTAGTGGCACAGCGCCTGCCTAGCAAGCACAAGATCTGAGTTTGATTCCTGGTACCAAAAGAAAAGAAAAAAAACCAGGCAGCCAGCCAGCCAGCAAAGACATGCGCAGGGAAGGTATGTGGGTTCCCAGTGCAGGAGCTTCTGCGCTGTAGGGTTGGGGTGCATCACCCTCCCAGGATGTGGACGACTCCTGCTTCATGCTCTTGGAAGTTCCCGCCGAGTGTGTTTGGTAAAACTTCATTGCAGTAGAATAGGAGTGATCGAAGCATTGACGGTTGTATGGAGCCGGGTTTGGACAGCAGGACACAGTGGATATTTCACAGCGGGGGTGGAAGCGGACACCTGAATTGTAACTAAAACATTCAGTATCACTCTTTCAGGAATCCTTATGAAGAAATCAGTCAAGCCAGGCTGGTGGCCCATGCCTGTAATCCTAGCACTCAGGAAGCTGGGACCGGAGGATTGCCACAATTTTGAGGCCAGCCTGAACTACACAGTGGGACCCCATCTCAGAAAAAAAGGAAAGGAAGAAAAAAGAAGAAAAAAGGAGAGAAAGAAAGGGCTGATGGACTGTGACCAAATGGGGCTTACTGCAGGAATATGAAGTTTTTTGGGGGTGCAAGGTCTGTAGCCCAGGCAGACCTCCAACTTGCAATGCTCCTACTCCACTGTCCCCAAGTGCTGGTATTATAACCTTGCCTCACCATAAATATTATCAGTTAAACATCTTATAAAAATCAAAGCTAGGAGTGCAACTTAGAAGCAGAGCACTTACTCACCATCCAAGAAAATTATTACATTAATGATTAAAAAAGAAAAGTCATACCTCTGGAAAAAACATCTGACAAAATTCGACCCCTAACCATGATAAAATTCCCAGGAAACTAGAAAACCCTTCTATCAGAGAAAGGGTAGTATGCAAATATGTATAGTAACATTTTTTTTGACAGGGTCTCACTGTGTAGTTCAGACTATCCTTAAATTTACAGTGATCTTCCCAACTCAGCCTCCCTAGTGCTGGCATTACAGGTATGCACCACCACACCCAGTCTATAGTAACATTATTTTCAGAGTGAAAGACAGAACTCAATCTACCCAAGATTGAGAGCAAGGCAAGAATGTCCTCTCTCACCACTTTTAAACAACATTATTCTGGAGGCCCTAGGTAATGCTATTAGAAAAGTAAAAAGGCATAGATATTTAAAAGCAAAAAGCCAGGTGTAGTAGTGTACACCTGTAATCCCAGTACTCAGGAGGCTGAGGCAGGAGGATCCCTTTGAGTTTGAGGCCAGCCTGGGCCACATAATGAGTTCAAGGCCCACCCCAACTACACTGAAAGACCCTGTCTCAAATAAAATAAATAAATAAATGCAACAATGAAAATAGTCTTTATTCACAGATGATGTGATTGTGAAAGTGTATTGAAAATTTAAAGAAATTCTAACTTACTAGGGCTGAGAAGTGAACATAGCAAGGTCAAACAATATCATTGGAGATGGTCCTTCATTGGTCTGCATACTTCCGTCTACTTGAGCTTTGAGCAGAGACTTTCACTACCTTTGGCCCGAGCTCTCTTTTCAAGGTTATGTGGGTAGCAGACAGTCTCCCCTTAGAGGGAAGTGTAGGTTTATTTGCTGCTCAGTATAATAAAAATGTCTCCTTCTGCACAGACATTCAGGCAGATCTGTTTGTTATAATAGAATCAGGTCCCTTCAACTGGGGTCTCCTGTACTGTAGTGTACCCCACTGTGTGTGCCAGCGTCACTTGGTCCTCTTCTTCAGGAACTAGAGCTTGGGTAACTGGTGCAAAAACTCACTGACTGCCACTGTTACTGTGAGTAACAAGCTGTCCTTTGTCTCTGACTGGGTATCTCATGTCTTCTGGGAGTACTCATGAAATGCATTTGCTTCACAATAAAATCTCAGATCCTTTGGGCTCTTGACATAAACAAGTTCAATATGCAAAAGTTGGATGACTCAGTATTGCACTGTGGCTCTTCAGAGAAACAAAAGCAGTATGATTCATAATAGGAATTGTCTCATGCTATTGTGGAGGCCAAGAAGTCCTGTGATATGTTGTCTGCAAGCTGGGAAGCCAGGAAAGTTGAGGAAAATTCAGCCTAAATTCAAAGGCCCAAGAAGTAGGGGGAGCTGATAGTGTAACTCTCAGGTCAGAGACTAAGGTTTGAGATTAGGGTGGAGAGCAGGGGGCAGGAGGCAGGGTGCTGTGTAAGTCCCAGAATCAGAAGGCCCCAGAACAAGGAACTTCAGTGTCTGAGGGAAGAAGATAGATGGCATAACTCAAAGAGATGGAGCAAATTCTTCCATCCTTTGGCTTTCTGTGCTGTTTATATCCTCAAGGGATTGGATGATTTCCTAAGCATTGCTGAGGATAGATCTTCTTTACTCAGTCGAATTCAAACATTAATCTCTTCAGGAGTGGCCTCACAAACACATCTAGAAATAAAGTTTTACCAGCTATCTGGGCATCCCTTAGCCTGGTCAAGTTAGTGTGTAAGATTAACCATCACAAATCTACCAGCCACACATAGAGAGTGAAATGAATGAGTACATTTAAAATAACACAAAAAAGCATCATATACTTAGTGATAAGTATAACAAAATGTGTGTAAAGTCTGTGTACTGGAAACTAACAGAATTGAAACACTTAAATATGTGGAGACCTATTTCATGCTGATGAGTGGGAAAATGCTTATTTTCCTCAACTTGACCTAGTGATTCGGTGAAATCTCTGTAAAAATCCCAACAGCATGTTGTAGGAATTGACAAATTGGTTCTAAAGTTTATGTGGAAATCCAAAGAGCCAAGAAACACTAAAGCAATTTTGGACAAGATAAAGTTGGAAGACTTCTACCTATGATGTTTACCCAGGAGCCTCAGTAACCAGAATATTGTATTATTACATAAGAGTAAGCTAATAGATCAACAGATACAGAAGAAATAAGCCAGGAATGGCCATTCGCATACACAGCCAATTGATTTTTGTTTTTTAAACCAAAGATGCCAAGGTCATGCAGTAAGCAAAGAACACATATTTCAAATGATGCTGGGACATCTAGGTATCTCTCTGGAGAAAAAGCTTGACCTCACATCATAAACAAAAATGACTGGAAATGGTTTAGAGGCCTAAACATAAAAAACTATAACTGTTATACTTCTTTGAGTGCCAACAGAGAGGGCTGTGTGTGCCCACTGTGGCACGTGTGCCATAGGGTCACCACCCCTTGCCTATAAAATAGTGGTAGTCATGGTTTTCTGGGTGCAGAGGCCCCCTGCTCAAACACTGAAAGGGCTTTGTGGAGCAACTCGCGAGAGGGAGCATGAGTTTAACAGCCGCAAACACTGGAGAGGGAAATGGAAGATGCCAGATGTTAGGGACTAGAAGTTTATGTCCCTCTAAAACTTGGACTTGAAACCCTCACCCCTCAAGGTGACAACAGCAGGACGCGACCCTTTGCGAGGTGATTCAGTCGTGAAGGAGACCCTTGGCCCTACCATGTGAGGTGGCAGTGACAAGATAGGTCCTCACCAGGCACCCAGTCTACCAGGGTCTTGATCTTGGTCTCTCCAGCCTCCGGAATTATGAACGATAAAATACTAGGTTCTGCTGTATTATAGGCACCTGAACAGGCTAAGACATCAAGCTTCTCTCCAAAGATTTGTTTTAAAAGACTCTTGGGAAGGCAAGACTGGGAAGATGCTCTGTGTTTAGCAGCAGGAATACCCAAATTGTACCCCAAACCTGCCCCTCAGCACCCATGGGAAAGGCAGATGTACTTTGCTGAGGTGCCCAAGATGCTGCACCCCACACTTCAAAAGTGCTCCTTCAGGCAGGGATCACCTCCTTCCTCCCCTGCCCCAGATAAATGCTCACCATTGAGCTGTTTGTAAAATTTAAAAGGCATGAAAATTCATCCCACTCCCAAAGGTGATTCTAAAGAATGCACATGAGAAGAGGCCTGAAATGTAAGAGAATATAGAATTTATTAGACATTGAATAAAAAAAATAAAACCATTTAAAAAGAGACCCACAGAGCTCCCTTAATCTCCCCAGGCACCTCTATGCCCTCTACCCCAACCCCCAATAAAAGCAATATTTTATAGACAACATGGCTAGCACAGGTTTTAAAGGTACAAAGTTTCCAAAGATGACAGGCTTGATGTCTCAGTCAGTTGCCATTGTTCCTAGAGGAGTCCACTTGTTCAGTCGTAGCACCCGTTCAGTCCCTGTCCTTGTGGGCTAATCTGAGATCAGAGATTCTGAGCATGTGGCAAAGTCGACAGCCTATTCCTTCATTGCATCTCTCCGCATCTTCTGCATCCAGTATTGCTTCTGCTTCCCTATCACCTCACTGAACCTACGCATGGCTATAGGATCCAAATGGGGACACAGAGAAAGACTTAATGAGTCTGCGGATGGGGCCAGACATTCCCAGGTCCTCATAGACCACCAGAACCTCTTGTTCAGGGATGCTGAACTTCAGCCCACCCTGCTTTGGGATAAGACTCCCAGATCAACCTGTCTTGTCCCTGAACTTTTGAACTTCATATCAACCTACCGGGCATCTCAATGTCCCCTATCAAATGTTACACCTGGCTCTTTTTGCTTAATTCTTTAGTCCATTTTCTACATGAAACCCAAAAGGGATTTCTGCTACCCGAACCTTCATGAAAATGACTGACTGCTGTATTCCCATTAAATACAATTCTCTCTGGTGTGTCATAGGTTGCAATAAGTATTTTAAAAGTCATGTTCTCCATAACTTCCGGAGAATAGGAAGTCCATGGTCATGTGGCCATCTCATCTACTAGAGGGCCGGTTCCAGGAGGACAAAATCCCACTACTTACCACTCACTCCTGGCCCCAGTGCCCTGTTCCATGACAGGCACAAATCACATACCCAGAAGGTAAAAATGAATGGGTAAGTGCTTGAGGTACAATTCACTTCCTGTTTACAAGAGGAGCATAACTAAAAATGGAAACATAGTGAAAAGGGCCAAAGCTAGAAGGAGTTGAGTGCAAAATGTTGTTTTTTTTTTTTTTTTTTTTAAAAAAGGAGGAAGACTTAGAGATTGAGTTAGAGAGGAGTTGATGGGGCATCTTTAAAGAATGCCAGGACTAGATGGTCAGTACCACTTACCCTCTTTTAGCTGGGGGAGATTTTCTGCAAAGGTGAGGCGAAACCAACCAGGCTCCTTAAACATATAGTATCTGCCCTGAGCTAAGATCAGCTTGTGGTCCATGAAGCGGCGGTGGAGGATCTGTTCTTCTCTAAACGTACATGGTTCCAGTAACTAGGGAAGGCAGAGGAACAGCTGAGCCCAAGCCACCCCTGACGGGCCAGCCCGAGAACACCTGACCTCAGGCCTAGAGCTCACCTTTTGCAAATTTATCCAGATATAAAGGCCACAGCCACGACCGTGAAAGGTGATCTTGAAGTTGTGCAGCTCTTCCAACTCCTGCAGCCTCCCAACGACATACTCATAAGCTTCCTGGAGCCGGGAGCGATTGGTGGGCAGGTACAGTCTGTTAATCCAGTCTGGACAGGTGGATCAGAGAATGGTTGTAGATCTTGTGACAGACTTGCCAGGCGACTCCTTCCCAGTGCTCCTACCTGAGCTACATGCCAGCTCCTATCCAGAACTAAGTCTGTCTTGTATGGGACCTGTAGCATCTACGTCCAACACACCCACCTGTTATCTATGGCTCTGGAGAAGACACTGGGCTTTTCAGTGGTCCCCAGTGAATGTTCCCTTCAAGATTACACCCCTGAGACAAAGAATTAGAGTGCTCTATAGGGTGGATGGATGCTGCTATTGCTATTCTCAACTGGGTAGGTTAGCTGGTACTCAGACCGCTCATACTCCCCCTTTGAACCTCACAAAATGAACTTGGTGGAATCTAGCTGCGTTCAGGATAATTACAGCCCTGTTATATTCAGAATTGACAACCTAGAAGAATCACTTGGGGAGCTCTTCGAAACCATGATGCCCAGATCATTCCTCTAGATCTAAATCAGAATCTTTGGGGGTGGAGACCACAATCATATTTAAGCTCCTAATAATTCCCAGGTAGGTCCAAGGTTGAGACTATTGTGTTCAAGGGGGCTGGGCTCTAGTTTCTAGTAAATATCAAAGTGGCTGGCACCCTGTAGAGATGCATCCAGTTGGATTTCCCCCATCTACTCATTCCTTGCCCAGAATTGAAAGCAAATTGTCTATAACTGCTAATCTACTGGCATAGTTTGTCTCCTATACCAACTCTTAATTTAAGTCTCCCATCCTGACATCTGTTTCATTACAGGAAATTAAAGAAATGGGGCATTTTCTGAGCTTGTGCCATGGCATTAAAGAGAAACCTCTGAGGCCAATATTTACTTGAGGTGTAAGGGGATAAGTCAGTCTGGATGCCATAGATCTAACCATACCAGCTTGCCCAAGTGGCAATTCTCCTGTGGCCACGTTGGAAAAGGAGACCAGGCTGTGTAAAAACAGTCAATGTTTCTTTGTAATCTCTGCCTGAGGCAACCAGGACCCCAGAGAAGGAAAACAGACATCCCCATAAAGATTTATTGCTGAAGCTCTTGCCTTCAGGTCTTGGAATACAACTCACCACCTCCTTTCCAGGCAGAGCAAAAGCCACTAAACATCAAAAGAATGAAAGCCCATCCTGTGTGTTGGACGACACCCCTAACTGAGCTGCATCCCACCTCCTTTTAAAACTCACATCCTGCCATCGTCAAGCCTGACAGTGACAATGTCTCAGCATATTAAGGGCACATCAGGGGGCCCAAGGACATCCAGGGATTCTCTATGGCCATGCTGCTGCCCTGGGGTGCAGTTAGTACCTCTGTCCCGGAGCAGGTTAGACAGCTTGTACTGGGTGATACCAGATACACCGTGGAGGTAGCCAAAGGGGCTCACAGCAAAGGCTACATCTTTGTTGAGAGTGTACAGAACACTAAAGCGCAAGCCCGAGATGCCAAAATCCTAGGAGAGAAGTAGGAGAAGCGTTCGATTTGTTTGCCTTCTGACTTCCTGGCTCACCTTCCTGGCAGACTCAAGGACTGGCAGGGGGGGCTTACCTTAGTGGTGCTCCAGATCACATGGGTCTTGTTGGGGTCAGGCAAACTGGAGAAGATATGCGGGGAAAAATTACAGAGAAGTATTTGAAGGATGGAGACTTGAGGGTCTGAATGCAGAGGGGAAGGTAGACCTGAGGTCTTTCCAAGATAACAGGGCGCAAGTTCAAGAATCGCTTTCAAAAGGTCTTCCTGAAGTAGTAGATACAACAGCTCCCAAGTGCCTACAGAGTGAAATTCAGGGCTTCTGACCAACTTGGGGCTGTCCTGCACCAAAGCCATGTTCTTGGCAGCCAGACCCTCCAGTGTGGGCCACCCACCGTTTCTAGAATGTGCTTGCCTAGGTCCTACCATCCCACCTTTGGTGAAGCTGCTCCTTCTACCAGGGTCACCCTTCTTCCCTTGTTTTGTTGGAATCTTAACCCTGCAGCCAAATATTACCCTTCAGAAAGTTCTGCGCAGAGGGTAATGGTACATGCCTATAATCTCAGCTACCCCAGAGGCCGAGGAGAAATGCAAATTCAGGGCCAGCCTGGGTAATTTAGTAAGACCCTGTCTCAAGGGTTTTTTTTTTTTTTAAGAGGCCTAGAGATGTAGCTCAATGGTAGAACAGTCCTAGTTTAAATCTCTTACTGCAAAAAAACGAAAACATGCAGAACAAAGACAGAAAGATGATTCTGCCCTGTTCTGTTCTTTCCTGTGTTCTACTCACCAAGAACACCCGCTGTGGGACTTTGTCTTGGCCTTTGACAGTGTACTTGCTCCCTGGCCCTCAAGTTAGCTAATATGCAGGGTGGCATTTAGACTGGAAGAATCTTACCTCATCTTTGCAACCCCTGCTGGCTCTGACCCAACTCTTCCTAGCACATAACCAGTTTGGTTGCAGGCCCATGAACTCTGCCTGCAAAGCAGGGCCCCCCATGGCCCTTACTCCCAACCCCAGCTGAAACAAACTCACTTTTTCAAGCTCAGAACACTGTGGAAGGTGGAGTCATCAAACACAGACAGCATGTAAATTTCATCTATGACCACATGTAGCTCATTGCTGTAGTTGGGTGAAAGGAGAATAAGATTTAGCTCCCCTCTGCAGTTTTAACTCATTTTCATTCCCATTCTGCTGTGGATACAGAACAGAATTTCCTGTAGCCCAGCAGCCCTCTGAGCCCTTCCAAGGGGTAGAGTAGAAAGAGGGCGATCTATCAGAAGGGACCTTGCACCCAGGCTGGTCATACTGAGATGGAGTAGGAAGGACCCCAAAGACACACACGAGCACATCTCTACACTTCCAGCCACCAAGCAGAGACCAGAGGGAAGAGACGCATTTTCCTAGAGCATGTTCATCTCACACAGCAGGAAGGAAGCTCCCACCCAGGGTCTGAAGCAAACAGTGGCACCAAGTAGACTACACAGTACACACATCATGTCACCTGTTCTCCCTACGACCCTTACTTTCACCCACCTCACAGACAAAACAGAAAATAGCGCTGCAAGGTGTAAAACTAACTCCCTTATCTAGCAGGTATGAGAGCCAATATTTGAACTCAGCTTTGTTAAATTTTTCCCTCACAACCTCTAACACTCTCCTGTGCTGGCTGTCTGCCATCAGTTGGTCTGAGTTCATCCTAAAGTTTGAATAAGTCTTTCTTCTAGAGAACAGAAGATCATCTGCCCTACTAGGGCTATTTTGGGACTCAAACACATCTTCCTTCCACGAGGTCTGAAGGTCTGTCTTCTCCGGCTCCTCAGCCCAAGGAGTTTGGGAAACGGATGCTGGGGACAGTACTTTTGTTGTATAAGTGGAAAAGCAACAAAACCATTACGAGTATTATACCAATGTCTGTACAAGGGAAGAGGCTAAGCAAGAAACGACGAAGAGTTGGAAATGGCATGCATGTGGGTGCTGCTTCATTTTAGTTTCACTTTGTTGTACACAAATCCACAAAGCAGAGAGTGCAGTAAGAATCCTCAGGGTAAGTTACCTCTGTTTCCAATTTCTTGACTACAAGTGAAGGGAACCCCTTTTGGGGATGTCAGCCAGTCTTAAGGGATAGAATTTGTACCTTTTGGCAAATTCCAGGTATTTTTCCAGTGATTCCTTCGAGTAGACGTCACCCGTGAGCTTCTGAGGGTTGGTTAACAAGAAGCCTTTGACCTTTTTCTTCTAAGAACCCAAACACAAGAGTGAGCATGAATCCTTTACATCTACCCCAAGTTCATCCAAGGATCCCTTATAGGTCAAATCCCAATACAGAACACCCAATGAGACCAAAGCGAGCCCTTATCATACTGCCTGAGGAGAGGGGCAGGGAGGCACTCTGGAAGCTGCCAGGGCCAGGAGCCATGCCCCTGTGGAGACGTGTCCCCAGGAGGCAGTCACTGTCTCTTCTGATGCAAGACAGCCCATCAAGTTAGGGTGATCAGGTCTATCAGAGTCTCAGTACTCAACCCATTTCAGGCCACCCTGAAATACGGTTCCTTCCTTACCTTAGACTTAGCTTGGAGAAGAGCTCGCTCTAGTTTACCCACAGTGAGCTGGAAAGGCTGGGTGTCTGTCTCGGTGATCTGAGAGAGAAACTCTACTGAGAACTGCCCATGGGAAAAGCTTCTCAGCCCCAGTTCCTCATTCCCACAAACCCCAGGCAATCGTTGGCTTTCATACCCAGGTGCTAGACCCAGCCTGGCTTCTTCACCTTTATTTCTCCACCCTTCTTCCGTCATCACATATACAGGGAGAGAAAGAGACCCCTGTGCCTCCTCAGCCTACTAGAACAGTCCACTGCTTAAGTGGGCTGTACAGGAAAGGGGCCAATTCTCACCTCACCCTCTAGGTGGACAGGAATCAGCTCAACACTTGCAGACATCTTGGAGCCAAAGCTGAAGCCACCATGGAAGGGAGTGGGAACCAGGAAGCAATCTGGAGACACAGGGAAATGAAGCCATTAGTCCATGTTCTCTTAGAACCTGCCAGCCTCCCCACCGCCAGACTAACAGCAAAGCCACCAACAGAAGAGGTCACTTGAGCAGTCTCTTCTCTGGGGATTGATGTTCTTGAGCTCAGGTTCCATAAAAATTGTCTACTCTTGCAGACATTATTTAGGCAATGAAACTAATTTCCTCTTATGCAGTATACTGAGGAAGAGGAGGCAAGACTGTTTTTATAAATGGCTCAGAATTCAGGGTCCAAGGTGAGCTAGGCTAGCTAGGAGGCAGAGTGTTGGTCACTGGGAAAATCTGACCTGCTCCAGGCCAAACACTGGAGATCAAGGTCCATGCACAAGAGGGCACCTGTCATTTGGACCTGGTGACCTCATATTCTTTTCTTCTCACCCATCCAGCCCCAATGAAGGGCCAACCAAGAACCCTCTCTTTCCATCTTGGCCACTTCTTTCCATACAACCAGGGCTCACTGAGACCTGAGACTCTTACTTGGGCATTGTTAAGGAGACTGAGAACCAATCTTTCAATCTTACCTGGCCTAGAACTAATTAGCCTTTTGAGGCTTAGGGAGAAGGTAGGAAATCTGTAAAATCTAAGCTGGTTCTCATGGCTCTCCATGCTGAAGTTGAGCCCAAGAGCCCAGCTAGTAACAGAATGATTTTGCTTCCCCCGTCATCACTGCTTAAGATCAGTCATGTGGGTCTCTTCCATATTGAGGAATCCCAACTCCTTGTCAGCAATGGGAGGAAGTTCTAATCAGCGGAGAAGTGCCAGTGCTGCGGGGAAAGACCCCGAGTACAGATTCTTTCCCCACAGCCCAGTGCTCAGGTGTTCTTGCTTACCCCCTGGGTCACACAGAACCATGGCCAGCGCAGAGAAGACAGCACAGCAGCCATTTAGAACAACTACCTGGAGACATGCATGAGAGGTGGATGTCAAAAAGCAGCACCCACACAAGACAGTGTGGCCACACTGTCTCCCTCCCCATGGGAAGACAGGCACCTGGGACCTCCTCAGTTAGGTCCCATTGGCCTTAACTCTGCCCCGGTCCTAAAGGTCTCCCTACCTTCCCTAGACAATGCAGAGGATCCCCCAGGCACACCGCCCTCCACCAGACCAACTCACATTTCCCACAGGCAGGCAGCGAGGAGTTTTGCAGTAGCAGGTCAGGAACTGGGCCACGGCTTCCCGCAGGCTGTGGACAAACCCAGGGAGAACTTGTGGTTCCCAGTTCCCCCTCTTCACTGAGGGCTTACAGTGTCCACCCTGAAAGAGATTCTACTACCCAGTCCAACTTTTTATATGGCTATAAAACAAGGATGTCAACTCCTCAGGTCATGCAGACAATAAGCAAGAGCTGGGAGAAGAATGAACCCAAGCTCTTGAATTATAGGACAATGCTATTTCTACCAGACCAGGCTGCCCAATGAGGTTTTGCTCTCATTTCCTAGGAGTTGTTACCCAAAGGAATAAGGAAGCAGCCAACGAGACTATGGTGTGTTGAATCCATCCCTTGCTGTGGACCAGGGGAGGCTAGAACTGGAGGTCACTTACAATGGATGTCCTCTCGCGATGGGATACTGCAGAATGACATCCTCCATGTAGTTCATGTCATTCCGACACAACTGTCAACAAGCAGAGCATGAGAAGAGCCAGACCAGGGAAGGCCACCCTACTCCCAGTGTGAACGTGTGTCCCGCACTAGATGGCTGCCCAGAAGAGGAGTGGTATGCACTCTGCCTTTTCCCTGACAAGTGGAGGCCCCCATCCTGTCATTGACTACCCCACAGATACCTTACTGAGATATTCAAAAACCTCCCAGCCTGATGCTCCCCTTAGCAGCCCTCACCCTGGGTTCCTACTAGAGAACATCTCTGGACATAGTCAGCAAGTGAAGGAGGTGACCCGAGCTCACCTAGGAGCTATTTTTCCCACTTCCTTTCCCAAACTCCTACATTCTCCCCATACCTGGTACATGCAGAGGAGCATGCTGGGGGGGACTGGTCCCCCAAGGTTGGGTCCCAGCACAGCCCAGAACAAGACTTACCCTTTCAGCTATCAGATCAATGCACAACTTGTTCTCACTGATGCCAAGGTTAAAGAAGCCCTGGAGGGGAAAGAATTTGAGACTGGTCTCTCACACCACCCTGTAGGGGTCCCTGCAGAGGCGCCAGTGAATATGCACCTCAGATTAGTTGAGATCTCACCGCCCCAGGAGGTGACTCAATCCATGTTTCCAAGAACCCAGAATCTTAGAGCTTGCAAATTTTCTCCTTTAGAGCCACATGGATAACTACCAGTTGAATTATGTTCCATTTCCAGTACCCGCCAGATGCTAGACTAAATGCTTTCTGCACATTAACTCCTGAGAACAGGCTCTGTATAAAACCTTATTAAAGAATGAAGTTATAACCTACCCACCAGGTGACCTTGGGCGATGGGCAGAGCTCCATGTGCCTGACCCACAGCCTAGACCCTTCCCTCCCACAGGCCCTCCCCGCTAACCACCTCTGCTGTTGCACATAAAGGACTCCCACACTTCTAGAGGAGATACTGCCCCTTGGAGTACAATGGGAATGCACGACCCAGCCCAGGGAAAGCAGATGGTCATTGGCCACTTAGACGACAACAGAGGGAAGGTATGGCTGGTACTGTCATCCCCTCTCTGGCTGGGGTGCTGCTGTGACCCTCCTTTGCTGGAAACCTTTGGGCAGCCCCCAATCACTCCCAGGTTGTATTTTAACACCTCCCGTCTGTCCTCTTCTGCCTGCCTTTACCACAGCACTCATCGCGTCTGTTCTCACCATGGGGCCCTTCTTTCCCAACCACTCCAAGTCCTTCTGCACCTTATAGCCTCCAAGAATGCTGCCCCTGCTTCCTGGGGGACCACCCCACCACCCCCACTCCCCACTGGCTGGCTGGTTCAGCATTTTAGACACCTTCCCAGACCACCGGAAGTGGGCACTCCTCTAGTGCTCTAGGAAACGAGATTTGTGTTTGTTTCCCTAATAGCCAACTACATTGTCACTAGACTCTGCTCCATAAGGGAAGTTCACGCCCCACTCCAACCACAGTTCCTGTCTCCTAGCAGTTGAGAGCGGAGATTTAAGGGAAGATGGGGGGCAGCAGTTAGGGACCAGACCCCAGTTCTCCTTCTTTCTGAGGATATGTCATCTTAATTCTGTGACTGTACCCTAACTAAGACAACAGTGCCCATGGTGTGGCTGTGAAGGTTACTTGGCATCGAACTCAAAACACCCCAGGGCCTGGGGGGGCTCTCAAGGCTGTGCCTCAATACTTACCAAGGTGTTCAAGACTTTGTGGTATCTATCTTTTTGGTAGGCCTCATAGTCCTCGAAGTATGAGTTGTAAAACGTAGAGATGTCAACCCCACGGTTGGACAGGTCACGGCTAAGTAATGTAGCTTCAGGGGGAGGGAGAGGGGGCATGAGAGAGAATGAGAATGAAAATGAATGTACTAGAACAAAGAAGGTTCTCCTTGACCCTTAGGGTCTAGGTGTGGTTGGGAACAGAATCAATGACTCCTGGTCATTGGCTCCTCTCACATCGCTGCCTTGGTTTTAGGCAGCGAGAGGTTCAGGAAGTAACGGACTCATTCAAGAGCCAGGCCTAAGGGGCCTGACCCCAGACACCACTGCCCTCTCCTCAGCTGGCAGTAGAGCATGTTCTGAGGAAGAGCGTTAGGGTTCATGGTAAGGAATGGCGGAACTGAACAGGTAGTCTCTGGGTTTTCCACTCTGGGCTCCAGCTGGAGAGTACTGTGTCAAATTCTACATGAGAAGGGGGAGAAAAAAAGATTCTGCTATGAAATAACGCTCTGAGAAAATCATTCTGCTAGAGGCCTACAAACTACTGCCAGACTGTCCAATGTGGCCTGTCACAGGTGTTTATAAGTAAAGTTTTATTGTTCCACAGCCACATTTATGTATTGATTATGGCTACTTTGGCAAATGACAGAGGTGTATAGTTGTGACAGAGATCGTACAGCCCTCAGAGCTTCACCTACTTACTCTCTGGTCCTTTACCAAAAAGGTTTGCCAACCCCTGTTCTAGAACATTATCCTTTACTTTTGCCTTTTCCTCCTGGGGCAGCCATGTCAGATACTCCGTCCCTCCAATTTCCTAACTCACACAGCTTCCTGCAAATGGCTCTAACGTAGTAACTAACAGCTTCCCTAAGCACTCACTACTAGTAACCACAGCCTCAGTTCATGCTCCTCAACTCGAAGTCTGTCAGGATCCCCCTGAAGGCTCCTTAGGCCTCAGAGGGTGAAGCCAAACCCCTGGAGTTTGGTTCCAGTGACTGGTAAGACCTAGGAACTCTTCATTTCTAGCCTCTACTCAGAACTTTCTGACTAATCAGATCAATATTATTTAGGGAAACTCACCAGAATACCAGATAAGACCATGAAATCTCTTCTTAAAGCATTAAAGGATCAGCAAAATTAGATAGCAAGAACCCAGGAGATACAGCTGCTTCTCATTTTAAAGAAAACCCAATGCCACCGGATAACAAGACCCTTCTTTAAAAAAAAAAATCTAGATTTATGCCTTGTCGACTAAAAGTTACAATTCCAATTCTTTTCCTACTATCTAACATCCCTCCTACATGTATAAAATTGTGTTGCTTATTTCACGGATTTATGGCTCCAGCCACTCAAGCTGGACATGTTTCCTAGCAACCTGCCCTTTTCCCTAAGGACAGGGCAGAGGTACTCTGCTTCGCCCAGTCTGCCTTCGTCATTGCACCCTTAGCACAGGGCCCTGCACACTGGTGGGTGACACTGTCAGCGAGTAGGAGAGGCACATCACAGGGATGTCACCACTCAGTGAGGAGACGGCCAGGGGTGAAGACTTTGACCACAGAAGCAGGGCAATGGCCGGCTGAAATACGGGATGCTGCCGTACCCAGCCTTCACTGAGGATCTCAACCTTTTATCAACAGTCATGCCAAGACCTTCACTCCACTGCCGGAACCACACTGTGGAGAAAGAAACTGAGCGAATAGGAGTGGTGAAGTCCAACCTTCGGAAGGGCCCTGTGAGCTGTTAGCGTCACTTCACAGATGAGAAACCTCATGCTGAGAGGAGACGAATTGCACAAGACCTCACAGGTACCTCTGTTTGACAGAGGGGCTCGAAGCTCAGATCTTCTAACCCTCGACTCCACTGTCTTTGAACCATGCCCCTTGGAGAGCTCTTCCTGGAAAGGCCCAGGTGTCCTCAAAGCTTGGGTTTCTCTTCAGCCCCATGAGTTCTCTTTGTGGGTGCCCACATATGTCAGGGGTCCCGGGTAGTGCTCAGCCCACACTTACTCTCGCTGCTGGGTGTGCTCATCTTTGCTCCAGCCTAGAATCCTTACGCTTGCTGAAATCGTCCTTAGTAGCCGGGGCTCAGAGACCTGCCCGCCTCCTCTCACCAAGGTTGTGGGTTATGCCTCAGCCCGCCAACTCCGCTTTTAAACACAAGATGGTTCCAAGGGTGTAATAAGAGCCACCTTTCCCCTTTCTGCTCAGGAGCTCCCTATTACCTAAAATAGGCTCTCTGCATCTTTTTAGAGAAATGGCTTAGGGAGGACCATGTCCTGGAGCCGAGGTTCCCAACCTTGAAGGGGATTAACATCAGCTGGAACCCAGGTTCTTTGAAGGAAGCCGGGCCCCAGGTCTGAGTGTGCTCAAAGGCCCCCAGGTGGTCCTACTTCTCCCCAACTGCAGAGAACTACTGGGGCAAGGGGACCCCAGTGAAAGCACACGAGCTTCTCATTTCTGCTGTTTCCAGGGAGGCTGGGATTTGAGAGCAGGTTCAAGTGGGTTAACCCCAGCTGGGAAGGGCACCTTGACAAGAAAGCCACACTGTGGTATACCCCCGGGGCCCTCAAAATGAAGGAGAGAGAATCTCTGATGGCCAGATAGACTTTCCGATGGAAAAGTCTCCTCGCATCTGTCCTTTGCATAAGATGCTTCCTTGTTTCTCCACCTTAGAGGTGGCGATCTCCTTACCTCCAGGGACACAGCGGTGACAGGTGTGCAAGGCTGAGGGGCAGAGAGGAAGGCGGGGAGGATGCTCCAACTCCTCCTAGGTGCATTCGGATGAAAACCAAGACAGCGCTGGGGAGCACGACGGCTTTGCCGATCGATTTCAGCCTTGTAGCCACCAATCTGCAACTTCTGAATCTTCTCCCTTTAATGTGGTACAGGAGCCCTTGTATTGTGTGTGTGTGTGTGTGTGTGTGTGTGTGTGTGTGTGTGTTGAGACCATCTCACTATGTGGTTTAGCCTGGCCCTGAACTTGCTACATAGCTAGGGTGACCTTGAACTCGAGTCGGCCCTCCTGCCTCAGCATCCAGAGTGCTGGGATTACAGGGATGCGCTGCCATGCCCGGCTTGCAGAAGCCCCTTAGGATAATTCATCACAGGCTCATTCTTTACAACTCTCTTGCCTCTCACCCCAGCTTCCCACAGCCCAAATCACTGAACCTCTTATGACTCTGCCTCCCTCCCTTCAGGCCTTTGCACCTGCTGTTCCTTCCACCTAGAAGACCGTTTCCTGGCCTTGTGGACTCCTGCTATCCTTCGAATCCACGTCCCCTTGTCCTCTCCTCCAAGGAACCTTCCTCCTCGTTCCTCAGGGCCGGTGCCTTCTTCAGCTGTGCTTTCGGTTTGCTGTACTGAGGGGTCAACCCAGGGCTGAGCTAAGTCCCCAGCACCCTCCAATTTTGTGAGACAGTGACTTGCTAGGTCCCCCAGGCTGGACTCCAATTTTTTATCCTTTTGCCCCATTCTCCCAGGGGGCTGGGATTGCAGGCATGAGCCACCATGCCTGGTTACCCCTAGCCCTTTTTTAAATTTTATTTTGAGATAGGGTCTCACTAAATCTCCAGTTAGGGCTCAAACTTGCGATTCTCCTGCCCCAGCCTCCTGAGTAACCAGGATTACAGGCGTGTGCCAACACTAGCTGGATTGCTTTGTTCACTGTTATTCATGCAGTAAAGGGCATGAGGCCCATGGAGGAGGAGCTCAATAATTGCTATAGCTTGAATCTGGATTGTGCCTGAACTATCCATGTGTTAAAGGCTTGTTCCTGAGTGCTTCTGTTTAAGAGTTGGGGTCTCGTGGGTCCTAGTAGGTCATTAGTGGGTGCCCTTGAAGGGTGTTTTAGAGCCTTGGTCTCCTTTCTCCCTTCAGCTTCCCAATTGTCATGGAATGAGCAGTTCTGCCTCACCTGTGCTCCCACTACGACGTGCAGAAGCAACAGGCCCAACCCACCACGGTCTGAAACTGCAAGCCAAAATAAAGTTTGCCTATGTATAAAGTTGAGTGCCTTAGGTATTTGGTATAGTAACAGGATGCCGACTAGCATTTGGGAACAAGTGAATAAATGAAGGAGTGAGTAGGTGGGTGGACAGATGGACAGATGGGTGAGTGGATGGATGAGTCCCATACTGCACTCCCTAAGGCCTGGGGCCCCTCTGACCTGTAGACTTTTCTGGTCTACACCCGCCGTAGTTCCAAGACACAGCAGCGTTCTTAGCTCACATGTGCGTTGAATACTCATTCGTGACTCATATAGATTAGTAGCTAAAGGGGAAGATCAAGGACTCAGCCAGCTGTAGGCACCTGCGGAATGTGGAAATCAGGATGAAGATTTTTCCAGAGAAACAGTCTCCTTTCCTGCCTCTCCAAAGCAAGGAGTCTTGGTCCTGTGGACAGCACCTCTGACCCAGCAGCTGTTACACAAATTTGCCAAGAGAGGTCGCTAAGTCCCCATTTTCTTGCCTGGCTTGGGAAACTGGGCAACCATCTGCAGCCTCAGAGAGGAAGTGGGTGAGAGGAATGGAGAAGGCAGGGAGGTGAGTCGTGCCCTTTCCCACAGCGGCCAGTACCCTGTGGGGTGGTGTGTGGCCACAGGAGGCTGAGACACAGGTGCTTACACGGACTGGGGGACTCGGTGTACCTGGCGCCACGCCCAGGGAAAGGGTGCTGGGTGACTCCAAACCCCAGTGGCTCCTAGCATCTCCTGGACCTATGTTCTGCAGATAGGACCTGGGGCAGCTGTGTGCCTGGCTGGTGTCCCACAGCTGGAAAACACCCAGGACCGAATTAGAATCCAGAGACAGCAAACACAGTTACTTCCTGCCCCTGATTCTTTCGGTGTCTCTGCCCCAAAAACAAAATTCCAAGTTCAGTGTCTGGCTCAGCCTGATTTAGAAAGCTGCTGGGTTCCTCAATGGAGAAGATGGAGGTGGAGAGAGGAAGAGAATCCTTCCTGCAAGAGTATCACCCAGCCACTCTCTGCTCCCACCAGGTCCTGGGCTGTACAACTTTTGCATCCTTCATTTCCAGTTGGGAAGCTTTTAAGTGGTCGCCCGGTGGGCGTAAAGGTGAAGGTGGCTGGGAGGAGGCTGCTGGTGGTGGCCTGACCCATCCCAGAGAAGGACAGCAATGAACACGAGGCCCAGAGAGACAGAGGTGTCCACCCAGGAGGACCCTGGCCTGTCTGTCCTGGTGGCCGGCATCAGAAGGGGTCTGGAAGGCCAGGGCTCACTTTGCGGTCATAGACCTAGAGTCCCTCATAACAGACCTCCCAACAGTGCACTGGGGAAAGTGCCCAGGGCCCCATTGGACAGATGACCAAACTGAGGCCCAGCGAGGTTCCTCCCATGCCCAAGTTCTTGCTACTTGAATCGAGTTGACTGCAGGCCTGGCTGAAGCCAGGTCCAGCATGTCCCCTCTCCAGATTCCTGGGTCACGCAGAATCCCATTAGGCCCAGGCTGGTCTCTAGGGAACTCAAGGAGGAGGAAGGCCACCACCTTCCTCTAAGCCCTTGGCCTGCAAGGCCAGGAGCTCCAGCTGTCCCCACGGCTCAGGAGGGCTCCCCACACCCCCAGGCCCTCAGAGCAGACAGACTCTGTCCTTTGTGTGTCCCTGTCCTTAGCCGGATTGGGCCGCGCACACAGTAGGTACCGAGCAGCCTCTCCGGGTTTACTTATTGTTTACATGGGAAAGGGCTCCAAAACACAGCTCTGTTTCCAGGGGATTTTTAAAAATTCCATTTGGAAATGACGACCGACATCTGCGTCCTGTTGGATAACAGAGAGGAGTGGATTAACACTATTCATTCACTCGGCAAATATTTTTATTGAGCAATTGCCATGTGCTGGACCCTGTTCTAGGTGTTGGCAATGCAGAAGGTGACCAAACAGACGTGGGCCTCTCACCATGTACCTTCTAAAGCAGGCAGCAAGAAATGAACAGACTATGTAGAGATGTAACATAATGGGCTAGGTGCTCAAGTTGAGGGGGTGCTGCTGAGAGCCAGAAAAGATGCTATTTAGGGAGGTAGTTAGGTAGAGGCCTGCAGGGGATGAAGTGGCAGGGAATGGTGTTCCAGGTAGAGGGGCAGCAAGTGCAAAGGCCCTGGGGTAGCAGTAGATACTTGCTGTATGTGTGCAATGGATCCTGTACAGTTTTGCAAACCTTGGTGAGGACTTGGGCTTTTATTCTGAGCACTGTGAAAAGGCAGTCTCTGTGTTCCAGAGCTGTCCCATGAGTTACTAACTACCATGTGGAACTGGCCAGGGGAATCGCTCACTAAGACCCCATGTCCTTGAAGGGCTGCAGCCAGGCCTCAGGGGGCTTCTCACCCCACCTTAAATTTTATCTGCAGATACATTTGGTGCAAGAGGAATAAGGACTGTGGATTCCATCGGATGCTGCCGGAGGTTGAGAGCTTATTCCAAGGCAAATGAAACAGGGCTGCGACAGGCAGCACAAGCCCAGCCCGAGGTCCCAGTGTCCACTGCCCCTGCTTCTGCCTCTGCTGCCCACCTTGCCGCCCCACCCTCTAGCCAGTGCCTATTTTCCTGGGTCCTCCATCTCATTCATCAGCCGAGATTTATTTTGATGGCAGCATCTCCCTCCCTCCTTCTGGTGCCTCATGGTGTGAATACCGGGGTGCTCTCCTCGCCAGGGCCGCGATGCGTCCGCCTTCTGCAACCCTTGCTGTTGCTCCCCCCACTCCGGTCTTCCTGCTCCGGCTATCAAAGGGACTCTGTTCCAGCACTCCCCCTGCCCCCCTGTTTCTCCCCTGCTTGGGGTTTTGTGTCCCGTGGGGCACAAAGAAGAGGGTTGTGTTTCCTTTTCCACTGCCGCTGTCCGCTCTCATCACCCACACTTCAAAGCCAGCGGGGCCCCTTCAGGAGCCCTGGTGCTGGGACGGAGGCCAGGTGATCTCAGCCTCAGGCAGACCGGGGTTGGGGTGGGGAGGACGAAGCAGCAGTGGGTGACTGGGCCCCCTGGTTCCCTGGGGACACCCAGGGGCTGTCTGGTTTTGTGGGCTCTGAGCGCTCTGCTTGTTGGCTGGGCCTGTCAGCCAGGATCCCTCCAGACAGTGCTGTCCCCATGTGGGGTATGCTGTGCTGAGCTGACGTCTGATACGGCGCTCTCCAGGGCGCAAGTTCAAGTCCCAGCTCATCACTGAGTAACTGCGTGGCTGTGGGTACCTTACAAAACATCTCCAGGTGTGAGTTTGGCATCTGTAAAAGGGGGTCAGGGAGGGGTTGAAAGACTACGTAAAACAAGGAACATAAATTTGCACCTGCCCGTCCAAATTCTGCCACCCACCAAACCATCCCTCCACCTGGTCCCTTAAACTCTCATGTGTTCCATAATTGTCCGTTGAATCTACTCAGCTGTGAGCTCTGCAGTCTCCTGAGACTAAAGTCGTTATGAGGAACATTCTGGAAGGTGTTCCTGCAGCCTGATCCCACTCACCGTGGAGAAGCCTCCCCACCACACCCTTCCCCCTCTGGAACCTCAGACTGAGGAGAACTTGAGAGTTTCTAAGAACTTTCTGTCCTAGTCCTATCACATTTGCGAGTTCCTTCCTCCCCAGAAACTTCTTGGTAAGAGGTTTCCTCATCCTGTTGGGCTTCTGTCAACCTGGATTCCATGACACTTACTTCCCTTCTTCCTAGGAATGCTTGGGCCGGGATAGGGCCCATAGATCTCCCCAGCTGCCCTACTACAGGCCACTCCGCCATGTTCTCCTCAGAGCTCTTCTGGCCCCCAGAGCCCTCCAGAGCCTGACTCATTGGGGCTGGCCACCATTTATGGGCACATCTGTTGAGACACACTGGACACCGCTGAGCACTCAGCGATGTTATCACTTAACCCCCCACACATACCCAGTGGCAGCATGTGACACCGGTGACCCATGGAGGGCCATGCTTTCCTGCACATGGGCCTTTGCACACTGACCCTGGCTTGGCTGTGGGACTTGCTGTGTCCAGTGGGCCACTGGCCTCTGCTTGCAGGCCTGTCTTCTTGGAATGTTTGCTTTCATCAGCTGCCACCACACTGGGACACTCACGCTAGTCTACTGGGTGATGACAGGTCACGTGGACAGAGACCCCAGGGGGCAGGAGGCATCTCACACACTTCAGCCCCACTGGAGCTCAACTCGTGTCCAGCGACACACATGTCCTCAGCAGCCCCAAGTGAAGAAGAGCCACCCAGCTGAGCCCATTCCCCCACAGAACTATGAGCGGTAATGAAGCATTTTGGTCTTAAACCACTGAGTCTGGGGCTGCTTTGTCCCATAGCTGGAGAAAATGGAAAACAAATCCCCAGTCCCAAATATTATTATATCGCCCCTGTTTTTCAGATGCAGGATCTGAGGTTGCAGAGAGCTGCGGTGAGTTTCCCCAGGCTGCCCAGGAAGCTGAGTGGTGGCTGTGAACACGCGTGGCTTGGAGCTCCTGCTGGAGGGAGCTTAAGTGGCTGCTGGCCCTGGATTGCCACTGTCTTCTCACTGAGGCCACACTGCCCCAGGCTGCTCTGCTAGTGACAGGCACAGCCAGGCTGGGGTGTCGTACAAGGTTTGGCCCAAGGACCCCCAAGGAGCCAGGCTGGTCCTTCCCAGAATAGGGTCAACACAAGGCTCCTCCTGCCCCAGCCCTTTCCTTCTCTCTTCTCTACCCCGGCCACATAGTCATGTTCAGGCTCTGCCTGGCTTTTATCCTCCCCGCATTTCCTCCTCTGGTGGGCACAGCGGGGTCCTGACCCCTCACAGCGGGAAGCCCGAGCCCACTGGGGAAGCCTGTGCCCAGGTTTTGCTGTTTCTAGCCAGACACTTTTCCTCCTGGGAAAAACAGCCATCTTCAAACATCTCAACCAGGCAGCCCTCAGGAGTTCTCAGGCCTTAGGAAAGGAAGCCCTGGGATAACCAGAAACCAGGGTACAGGGCCCTTCACAGACAGGCACCTGGCTCTCTGGAAGTGACGTCATCCAGAGGCCTCTGAGGAACAGAGGACACCCTCTCCTCGTGACATCTCACCGAATCAGACACCCATAGGACAAGTCTGACAAACCTCGTGTCTCAGAGAGGCGAAGTGGCTTGCCTGAGTCACACAGCTCCCAGGCCACCCAGAGCCAGAGGGGAGCTCAGCAGGCAGGTGCTTCCCAAATCCTGGCTGTAAACCTCTCCTTCGCACGGGCTCCTGGGAGATTTAGGCCAGTGACTCAGCCCGAGTGCCTGTTTCCTGTGGTAAAACTGAGACCCCACCGTCTCTCCCACCCTGAGGCACTGTCGGTGTGGGGTCTGAGGTCTGTGCAACACATCTCAGTCTTGACCCCTCCCACGCCTGCCTCCACGGGCCTGGCTTCCATTAAGGCGTGTAGCCTCCACCCCACTGTAGATAGGTACAAGGTGAGCACTGTTATAAAATCCCAGCCCCAGGCTGATCACCCACCTCGTGACAGTTAACGTCAAGCCCTGTTCAGGACTTTAATTCTTATTTAAAAAAAAAACAACCCACAGCAGTCCATGAACAGCTAAAATCCTGATAAATTAGCAAGAGACACACAAACACTGACACACAAAGCCAGGCCCCTTCCAAATTCCCCTAGATTCTTTCCCCATGAGGGGAGGTTTTCCACAGGGACCCAGGGCTGCGCCTTCTCCTTGAGAAAGCTCCTGGGATAAAAATAGCCCAGCAGCGGCCGCTCTCCTGGGGCTTGGACAGGGAGGGACCTAGGCTCCCAGATGGACGCTGTGTCCATGAGAAACAGGAAGGAGACTGGCTCTGCAGTCTGGGGTCTCGGGGTGAGGGGGGCAGATGGAGGGTGGGGGGCTTCCTGGGGAAAGGGAGAGAGATGGTGGCGATAGAGCTCCCCAAGTCCATGGAGTGAGAGAATCCTGAGAAACCTGGTTCAGGTTCCCTGATGGAGCAGGGAGAGAGGAAAACACCAGGGCAGAGGTTTAGAGTGACAGACCACGAGGAGAGAGGCAAGTCACTGAGGTCATCGTGGTCATCAAGTAAGAAAGACCAGAAGGGCCCTGTTAGTATATTTTTAAATACCAAACAAACAGTCGCAAGGCCCAAGGGTGCTGGTTTGACTGCTTGGAATGGACCTGGACCAGTAGAGTCACTTCCAGGAGACCCATGCCTTGCGGGTCAGTCTCTACTCCCAGGGCCCCAGTGTGGACTCCAGCCTTCTCCTTCCTAAGCCATCGCTTGGCCAACCCCAGATCAACAGCTGCACGCAGGCAGGCAGAACTGGGGAGGGAGGCTCCAGGGGCTCGAGAGCAGGGACCTTCAAGAGCGTTCAGTCCCCTTTTAAAGGCTCAATGTGCGGACGAAGCATCTAAGTCCAAAGAGAGCAGACTGCCTGACCAGGTCACAGGGCGCATCTCCTAACCCCGATCCAGCGCGGCTTCCTGCCTGAGTGGGCACTGGTTTAGTCCGACCAGGATTTAATTCATTCAACAATGAAGACTGCACACTTCCTGTGCACTCGGCACGACTGCAGGCTCATGCGTGTGTGAAGGTGGAGGCCTGCTGTTTTATGTCAGGTAAACAAAAACAGGCACTCTTGACAAGGTGACATGTGAGCAGAGACCTGAAGGCAGGAAAAGGTGAGTCACAAGGATGCTGGCAGCAGAGCATTCCCGGCTGGGGAAACAGCAAATGCAAAGGCCCTGAGGCTTTAGCATGTTGGAGGAGTAGCAAGGAGCTGGAGGGGGGATGTAGAGAAGTATTGGGAGAGGAGGTTACAGACCAAACAGGAGGGCCTGGTGGCCCCCAAAAGGATTGTGGCCTTCTCCCAAAGGAGGTTTTGCAAGACTGTGAATGAGACTTGATGTGACTTTGATTTAAAACAAATCTGGCGACAGTGGAGAGAAGATGCTGTTGTTGAGGTCAAGGGTGGGACCAGAGAGGAGGACTCTGCAGTGACCCCAGAGGGGGGTGGTGACAGTGTGGCTCAGGATGGCCACGGGACAAGGTGAGAAGTGGCTGGCTTTGGGAGGTCACTGGATGCTTGATGGGCCATGGGCTGGGATGAGACGAGAGGTACCAAGAATGACAGTGGGGATTTGACCCCAGGGATTGTGAAGACTGAGTGGTCTTTTACAGATGTGTGGAGACCAAGGCAGCAGAGTGCGGAGGGAAGATCAGGATCGAGTGTGGGGACCAGGCTCAGCCAGAACCAGGTCCCTGGGGCCCGCAGATCACCTGATGCGTTTTTGACACAGCTGAGCTCGGCCCCAGACTGTGTGGCCCAGGGGATCAGCCTCAGGCTAAGGTTGTCACTTGGGTCAGAACGCCTACCCATCCCCCACCACCTCCACCAGCCCAGCCCCCAAAACCTACTCATCTCCCATCTCTACCCCCAGGCCAGCCTGAGCAGCCTGTTCCAAGAGATTCATCCACTCTAAAAACATTACTTAAACAAACTCTTCCCATCTCCACTCCTTTATGGTTTACAAAACATTCTTCCCCGCACTATTCCACATGATCCTCGTCACAAGCCCAATAGATATGTGGGGAAGGCATTGATCCTATTTTACAGATGAAGAAACTGAGGCACAGAAAGTTCAAGTCTCTCGAGGAAGAATGCTCAGCCACACAACCCAGGGCTGGAGTGTGGGCCCTCTGTCTGCCGACCCCTGGGTACAGGCTCCCGTGCCGTGCTCTGCTCAGGGCAGGTGGAGCCCGGCATGGTCACAGATTGTGAGCAGCTGGGTTACATAAGAGCCATCCCCCGACGTGGCTACCGTCACGTGTAGCTACTTAAATTCAAATTAAATCAATTACTATTAAGTGCAATTAAAAGTGAATTCTTCTTGCACAGTAATCAAGTTTCACAGGCACGGTGTGGCCAGTGGCTGCTGCATTGGACAGCGCAGATGTAGAGCGTTGCTGTTATCACAGGAAATTCTACGGCATGGCGCTAAGACACTCAACCTTTCCTGCCCTTCATCCTAACCTCCAGTGTCAGCCTCAGGGGCTTATGGGTAGCATGTGATGTCACGCTGACATCTGTCATTCCCGTTTGCCCTGACAACACACCACTGGAACCATAGCTTACTCAATAATTGCTTTTAGACTGATTTGTTTTTAAGCTTAAATACTTATATATACCTTGTCCTAAGAGGAAAGTCATAGGTTGGGTGTATTAATTCAATACACACACACAAACATGCAATTAATATAAAGACAAATGATTGTCTATATATTGCCTTGAGTTACTCATGATTGGCACACAGGGCTATGGTGGAGAGGAATGAGCTTTAGAATCAGAAAAGGACTCCACTGTTTAACCAGCTGTGCACCATGAAGAACGTGTCTTCACTTTCTGAGCCTTAGCTGTCTTACCTGTAAATTACATTTCCAGGAAATGACTCGACTTTATATTTGAGCAGATCAAAATAATCAGAATAATCCTATACCACTTGGCACAGTGGTATAGGACTGTGTGCTCAGCTTCTTGGGAGGCTGAGGCAGGAGTATCACAACTTTGAGGCCAGCCTGGGCAACTTAGTGAGATCCTGTCACAAAATAAAAAATAAAGAAGGCTGAGGATGTAGCTCAGTCCAAAGTCCTGGGCTGAGCCCCCAGTTCCACAGGAAAGTGGGCATGTGGAGGTCCAAAAACTTGAAAGCAGGTCAGTTGAGGAAGGGAAAATACATAGTTGTTTATCAGAAAGAAAAAAAGAATAAAGAGAATTGAAAAGAGACTCACAGACATGCGGGACATTATTAAGTATACCAATATATGCATAATGGATGTCCAAAAGGAGAAACCAACAGACAAGAAGAATATTTGGAGAAACAATGGTTGAAAACTGCCAAGATTTGATTAAAATGTTAACCTGCACATCCAAGAAGCTCAGTGTCCTCTTAGGAGGATAAATTCAAAAGTCTCCACATCTAGGCACATCATAGTTAAGTGATCAAAAGAGAATATTGAAAGCCACAAGAGAAAAGTGACTCAGCAGGCAGGAGGGAACCTCAGGAAGGCTAACAGCTGACTTTTCATCAATAACTGTGGATGAAAAAAAGAAATATGGATGACAGGAGGAAGAATGACATACTCAAAGCGGTGAAAGAAAACAGCTTTTGAACATGAATTCTATATCCAGCAAAACTAGCAAAGATGAGGAGAAATGAAGACCTTTCTAGATTAGAAGAAATCCTGAGAAAATTCATCGCTATCCTCCAAGAAATACTACAGAGTCCTTTAGACTGATACGAGTACTAGCCAGTAATTCAAATCCATGTAGAATACCAACCATTAAGAGGCCAAATGTAAAAGTCAGTATAGAGACAATTTTTGTTTCCTGTACAAACTGATTTAAATGACCACTACATAAATCAATAATTACAAAAATTGCTGATAATCTGATAGTGGATAAAGATGTAAGTTGTACTGATATAGGAAAAATGATCCCAGACCTCCAAATGATATGGGGGAAGGAAACTCCCAACCTACTATACGTCTGGCGCGAGTTCGTGTTCTCTAAAATCGAAGAATGAATTTTAGGAACAATGGAGGGTAAGAGCAGAAGATACTTATTGAGAAAAAGAAAGCTTCTGTCTGAGGGACAGAAGGGGCCCGAGTGGGTTGCCAAAGATTCTGTCATATTTAGGGACTTTTATAGAGTAAAACCATGATGGGGAAAACTGAGAACTGGCAAGGCAGACGGGCATAAGGTGGGACATAACCATGGTTAACCAATAAGATTAATTGCTCAGGTAGAATTGATTAAATCAAGGACAAATGGGGAAGTGAGTCACGTAGTAAGGGGGGGGATGTTTAACAATAATGATTCTTCCTGTAAAAGGGTGGGATGCTGACTCCTGACTTCCTCAGGGTGATACAGAACTACTTAGAATATCAATCCTTAGCATATGGGTGTATTTGTTTTGCCTTTTGTCTTGATATCTGGCCTGCAGCAAGAGGTGTGAGTCTCTTCCAAGGTCACCAAGACCTCTGGTCCTCTGTGCGGGTTTCCGTGAGGGCCTAGTCCTGTCTGACTGCCTATAATATTTCTGTCTAATTCAGTTGCCTGTAACAGTATGACAATAATTGTAGAGAAGAGGATTATAATAATGAAGCTATGTTAGAGCAAAGGTTTTATAGACCATCAAAATTAAGCTGGTATTAATGCAAAATAGATTGCTTTGAGCTAAAGTATTAATTGTAATCCCCAGGGCAACCACTGAGAAAATAAATAAAAATACATATAGTGAAAGAATTGAGAAGTACCTTAACATTGTATATGTTACAGTTTAGAACTAAAATGTTCTCCATAAGTGTCTTGTGTTCATCAGTGGGGCTTTTGGAAGGTGATTGGCTCACGGTGGGGTGGGCTACACTCATCAGTGGATTAATCCATCAAGAGAACCACAGCCAAATATGCTGTTAGGGAGTGGGGCCTGGCTGGAGGAGGGATCACTAGGGGCATGACTTGGAATGGCGTATTCTCATTCCTGGTTTCTCCCTTCTTTCTCTCTCTGCTTTTTGGATGCCATCAAGTGAGCAGTTTTCCTCTGCCATGCCCTTCTACCATGCCATTGCTACCTTAGAGCTGGCTACCATGGACTTATCCCACTAGAACCATGATTCAAATACACCTCTCCTCCTTTAAATTGTCAGGTATTGTCCCAGTGACAGGAAAGATAGTACTGCAGTTTATTCAAAAATATCTGTTTAACACAAAAGAAGGTTGCAATAGAAGACTACAGAAAGAAAAAGACATAAGACACATAGGAAACAGATAGCAAAATGGCAGCTGTAAATCCTGTTGATAACTATAATACTATAAATGGATTAAACATTATAATCAAAAGAATAAAAAATTTGAGCAAACTAAGAGGCACACTTTGCAATGAAAGATATAAATAGGTTGAAAATAAGGAGATGGGAGGAGATTTGTCATGCAACAAATGCCTAAAAGAGAGCTGGAATGGCTGTTTAAATATAAAACAAAATTGACTTTATGACAAAAATTGTTATTGGAGACAATGAAGGGCTTATAATATTAAGATAAAATCTATTTTGAGGACATCATATGTGTGTGTGTGTGTGTGTGTGTGTGTGTGTGTGTGTGAATGGAGTCCCACATACATAAAATCAAAAAATGACAGAAATCAGAAATAAAGAGAAAAATAGGCACTTCGACAATAATAGTTGGAGACTTCAATATTCCACTTTTAGTAACAAATACAACTGTAAGATGAGACTACAGCTGAGAACCACCATGCCTGGCTTAAATTGTGTACCATTTTTTTTTTTAAGATAAGATCTCACTGTGTAATCCAGGTGGCCTTAAACTTGAAATTCTCCTGCCTCATCTCCCAAGTGCTGGAATTACAAGTCTGTATCACCATGCCTGGCTTAAATTACATACTCATAAAGGGTGAATTTTCTATGTGAATTATATCTCAATAGACTTGGTTTTTAAATAAATTTTGTTATTATTAACAATCCTAGAAACTGGTTTTTTTTGTTTTTGTTGTTGTTGTTGTTGTTTTTCTTTTCAGACAGGGTCTCCTTATGCAGTTCAGGCTGGCCTTGGGCTCACTTTGTAGCCCAGGTTGGTCTCCAATTTGCAAGGATCCTCCTGCCTCAGCCTCCCTAGTGCTGGGATTACAGGAGTGCGCCACCACGCCAGACTCTCAATCCTAGATACTTCTTTAAAATGATTCCGAGGGTTTCAGTGCCGCCGGGTTCAAACACAGATGGAAGGAGAAGGCTGGGGGCTGACCCCAGGTCTGTGGGAGGAGCGTCCGCTGTCCCAGGCTCCAGCTGCAGCCCACAGCCAGGCCCGCAAGGTCGAGCCAGCTGAGGCTGAAATCGCCAGCACAGAGCCCGGGACCCACCCCATCAGCCTGCGGCCACCCTCTTCCTGGGCCAGCCCTCCCTCTCCTAGCACCCGCAGCTCCTTAACCAGGGCCTAGGTGGCCGGGAGCCGTGCGCACAGCCTGAGGCTCCCGTGCAGGGCGTGGCCCCTGCTAGGCGAGGGAGAGAACTCCCGTCCCCTAGAGCCCTGGCTCCAGTGTTTTTCACAAAACATTTTTCTTAAAACAGTTCTCCCAGGAGACCCTGCTGGTGCCCTGGAGCCATCTAAATTTACAGTTCAGGGCAAAAATATTACTATTTGGCAGTGATTCATCCAGGGCCCAACCTCGACCTGCTCGCCCCACCCCTCCCCCTCCTCTCCCTTCCCTCTCCCCTCCCATCCCTCCTCCCCGCCCCTCCCCCCACCCCACAGTTTCCTTTCCTCCTTTCCCTGCATCCCCCAGGGCTATCGCGCCAACACAGCAACCATCATGCAGCCCGGGGCTAAGTACTTTACACACTCCAGCTGTTCAACTCCTCCCCATTCCAGTAATGCTCACTTTCAGGGAGGAAACTGAGGCACCCGGAGTTCCATCACCTGCCCAGAACCCCGGGAAGCACTGAGGGAGGAGGGCCCGGGGACAGGTGAGCAGCCCAGGAGCGGCTCCTCCCTGCTCCCGTAGGCTTGGCAGAAACCTGCCACCTGCCCCAGCACTTTTACCAGGGCTTCCCTGCCTAAGGCCATGCGGGCTGCCCCTAGAAAGTATAGCCACACCTTCCGCAGCGCGCGTGGTGCCTCCTCCTGCAGTGGTTCAGCGCACAACCTGCACAGCTGTATATGTGCTCCCTGACTTTTTCACCAGGCTTCACATGGGGGTCACCCTGCTCTCTTCTCCTAACCCTGTGAATTCAGCCCATGTTGCGGGGCCTGGCTCACATTCCACCCAGACCACTCAGATCATTTTGGGTGGATAAGTCCCACCCATCAGATATCAGGCAGTGACCTTTGTGCATGTGTTTGTGTGTGTGCGCTCATGCGCCTGTGCGTGTCCAGCTGTCCTTGATGAGGTCCAGGAGGGCAGAGGTCGGCCTGGAAATTCTTTATTTCTCCTGCCTCACCTGACAGGATGCCAAGGACTCTATAAATATTTGCTTATTGGCAGATCTCCAGCTTGTGAGGGATGAGGCAAAAACCCTGAAATGAATCTGAGCTTTTCAGAGCTGGCAGGGTCTCTAAAGGAGCACGCAGTCTGTGTTCTCAGTAGGGAAACTGAGGCATGGGGAGGCAAGAGTATTGCCCCAGAGTTGCAAGTTCCCCCAGAGCCCTGACTCCCCCGCCAGTGCTCTTTCTATGCATCTTCCTGAGTTTCTCCCCCAGAAATACCACGGCAGGTTTGCCAGGAGAGCCCCCAGACTGGTCTGCTTGATCTCTGGGGAACGTTCCGAGTCACAGGGTCCTGCAGTTCCGGGATTGAAAAGGACTTTCACAGCGTCACCTGGCCCAGCCATCCTGGTTCCTGGGGACCACATCCCCTTGTCCTGCGCTAATGTCCCTCAGCTATAGAGGACTGACTGTGCCCAAGATCCTTGGGCAGCTCGGAGGGGCTCTGAGATCCCACCCAGCCCTGATGAGCACCTGCTGCTGTCCTCCCACCCCTCCCCCAGCCCCGCCAGGACAGAAGCCCTTGCTCCCCAGGGGACCTCCATCACTACAGTCCAGCTGCCTCCCCAGCCTGCCCACAGTGACTAAGCTGGCAGCCACACTGCAGCAGCAGTGAGCTGGGGTTTTTCCACTCCAGACACACAGGCTCTGCCCTGCCCTGGCCCAGCCTAGTAGCAACTGGCCAAAAACAAGCCAGTTGTCGCAATGTTGAGTTTCCCCTGGGGGTTTCAGATGTGGCTTTATCAGGGCACAGAAATTTAAGCCTCCATCAGTGCTGAGAGGATCTTTATTGGTTGGAAAAAGTGTCTGGAGAATGTTAGAGCTATACAGAAAAACAAAAGGGCAAAGGACCCTGCATCAGACCAGAGGAGAACATTCTGGGGAAAGAGAGAATTGGTGCTTTTGCAAATGATCAAAAAAGAACTAAAGGAAACAAAGAAAAGAATAACACTCTGCATGCCAGGCATTTTCACTTCTTATGTTGTATTTCTTCCTCACAGGGAACTTAGAAGTTAGTGTACTTGTCCCATTTTACAGATCTGGAGACTGAGGCTGAGGACTATGAAATACTTGTCCAAGATCAGAGGAACAGGATGTGAATGTAGATCCACCTGATGTCACCCACCAGGCTCATCCTACTGTGCCATCCCAGAGAATGAGCCCAGACTTATTCTTTGTTTTGTTTTGTTTTTTTTGTTTTTGTTTTTGTTTCAGTTTGGAAGCAGATTCCTTTTATTGACTAACCAAATCATATAAACATCATGGTAGATACCTCAGTTCATCTAATAAGCCTGTTGGTCTGGTCTTTCCTATTTCCAGCTTCTCCGCCTACCACAAAATGGGTCTTCTTTTTCTTCATTCCGCCTCGTCGAGACGATAATTTGAAGGGCCACACGAAGTTATTTGCCTCTCTGAAGCATTTTCCAACAGTACAGATCTCATGAATCAGATCCTCCATGCAGATGATGCCGTGTTTACCAAGAGATTGTGCAATCAATCAATCATCTGTCAAGGCAATTTGCTTCTTATTGATTTTGCCATAGCCATGCTTGCATGTTAGTTCATTTACTGACTTCAGATTTGGGTACCTGCATGCAATATAGGGTTCCACAATTCTCAGCATGCTAACTGAAGCCTTGTTGAGCTTAACTAAGGTACCATGGGGGATTTGACAAAGACACAGAAGCTACAACACCTCGCGGACCTTCGGGCTCACACCGTTGATACGCCTGATTCGGAGGACAAATGCCAATTTGGGTTCTACAGGTACATAGAAGTTGCCAGGGTTTTGTTGCTGTTTGTTTGTTTTCTTGCCATCCTAGAAATTTGAAGCTCTGTTCTGTACATCTGTCTATACTCTATGATGGCGCCTGGCTTTGTCATAGATGAGCTTCCTCCTTGCCTTTCAAAGCATCTTTTGGGCAAACTTCTCTCTCAGGTGCTTTACCTTCAACTATGCAAAATGTCTTCACTTTTTCTTAAGGGTTTCTGGCACAGCAGAAACCTTCGTTTTCTTCTCTTTGACACCCTCCATGGTTCCAGCTGGAAAAGAAGAAGCTCCCCAGCCTCGTTCTTGTTACAACCACAAGTTTTTGCTTGCACTGCTATGAGGACTGGCTTCCAGGTCCAGGGGAAAGACCACAATCAGGCTCTTAGAGGGCGTTGGGTCTGGGCTCTGGCCCTCTGGCAAGGAGTGAAGTTGCTTCTCACTTTAGGGTTGTACCCTTTCTGCTTCATTAGAGAGTAAAGAGGCCCCAGGCCCATGGACTCCCTGTTGGAGGGCCCTGTCTCCCCCAGGAGAAAGTGGGTGGAGGCAACGAGATGTGGAAGCAAGAGTATAGTCTTTGGAACCAGGAAGACCCACATACAAGTCCTGTGAAGCTTTGGGAAATGTGTTTAACCTTCTGAGCCTCAGTCCCCATTTGTAAAGTGAGGCTGATATTATTACCAACCGTGTTAGCCAGCTTTCCAATTGCTCGAAAGAGATTTAGTTACCTCACAGTTTCCGAGGGGTTCAGTCCATGGTAGGCTGACACCAAGGCAGAAATGGCACTGTGGAAGGGCTTGGCAGGAAAGCTGTTCAACCCATGGCAGTCAGGAAGCCAGGAGGGGGAGAGGGAGACAGACAGACAGACAGACACAGACAGAGAGTATGCTAGGGACAAGACACAAGACAAGAATACTCCCAGGTGACTTCCTTTTTCCAACCAGGCCCCATCTCCTAAGTCATGAAACTTTGGGAGACATTTTAGACCTAAACCATAACATTTTACACCTGGCACCTGAAAGGCTCGTACCCTTCCCATTATGTGAAATGTACTTAGTTCATCTCTAAGAGTCACCAAAGTCTTAACAGTTTCAGTACTGCCGGAACTGTTAAGGTCCAAGTCCAAATTTTCCTCCGGGACTCAAACTGTGAGCCTCTGTGAAATTCAAAAGGAAAGTGAAGTATTCCAGCATCAGGGTAAACACTCTCATTCCAAAAGAAAAGAATAGGATAGACAGGGGTTGGACTGAAGTAAGACCAAACTCCAGCAGGACAAATGTTAAATTCGGCAGCTCCCTGTTCAGCATGCAGGACCAGTTGTGGTGAGATGTAAGCTCCCCTTGGGCTGGCTCCACTTGCTGCCTAGGGTTTTCCACAGCAGATGTTCTATATTTCGGGCATCTCCAACTTCCTGGGGTCGCCACTGCACTTTTTGCTTTACTCTCACAGCACACTGCCCTCTCAAGCACACATTGTCTGGCTTCTCAAGCCTTCTTCTGAGAACTCGGTCCAAGCCTCCTGACCCCACAATGCTTGCATTCTGTCTGTCTGTACAACCACCACATGGATGATGCCGGGGTCTGCCACCACCTCAAGCAGTGGCCAGGTCTTCCCATGGACTGTGGCTGTGGTGGCCTTGGATGTGGGTATGAGTTCTGTGCAGTTTGGGGAAATATATTCACCCCTGAACTCTGGTTGATTAAACTCAGGAAAACACTTCCCTAGGCAGCAGGGAATGAGCAGGACACCTGGGCCTCTTTTCTCAAAGCAAAATCTTTTGAAGGAGTTTATTCTTTTATACCCTTGAGCTTACAAAGCATGAAGGTCTGGCCAATTCCCCAAATGCTTTTAAGCCATCTTTTCTATCCTGCTACAAAGTACTTGGGTTCTTTTTAAAGCTAATCTTTTTCCGCAACAATGTTCTTGTGCCCAACTTCACAAATGTTTCCTTTTTGGTAAAACTTTAATTGCTTTTTGCTCCTGATTCTCATTGTAGATTTGGCTAAAAGCAGTCAGCAGTACTCATGCCATAGCCTGAACACTGGGCTACCTTGAAATTTCCTCTGTCAAATCGATTTGTCACTACCCTTAATCTCAGTCTTAAGCAAATTCTCAAGACAGGAGCAAAATTTTCTGCCAGAATGTAACACACTTAGCCTCTAGTTCGACTGCCAGTGTAGTCCTTGTTCCAAACTGAAAACTCCTGAGCCTGGCCCTTACTGTCCAAATTCCTATGAGCATTCTGGTCTGAGCTTCAGAATCACCCATCAAGCTTGGCTTACAGCAATCAAGAACTATAACCTCTTTCTCCAAACTTTTCCAACAGTCCCCCCACCCACAACAAACAAGTTCCAAAGGCTTCTAAACAACATGTTCAGGTATGGTCAGAGGAATGACCCTACTTCCCTGGTACTGATTTTTTGATTATATAGCTTTCTCAGTGCTTGACAGAATACCTGACACCTGCAATGTAAAAGAAGAGAGCTTTATTTGGGTCTCAGTTTCCAGTGAGTTCAGTCCTTGGTTGGCTAGCTCCAAAGCAGAAATGGCATGGTAGAAAAAAGTTAGATGGAGGACGGTTGCTCAGGAAGCAGAGAGAGAGGAGAAAGAGCCAGGGACCAAAAAACAGCCAGGTAATGCTACCACCTCTTCAAATCAGGCTCCATCACCAAACACATGAGACTTTTGAGGTATATTTTAGATTTAAATCACAATGCCAACTTAAAGTGTGTGTTGGGGAAAACACTAATATAATGTGTGAACTGTGTCTTACAAAGGACTTGGTATGTGGTTAGCACTCAGTATGTGTGTTCAGAAAAAGAGCTACCGGCTTGCACCAAGTGTGATGGCATGGATGGTACACACTGGCTGCTGGGTGGCCCCTCTAGTGTAGCATTCTATCCCTGAGAAGAGAGAGGAGAAAGGCAGTCCAGTCATCACTGGCCCTGAATGGAGGATGCTGAGGCCCAGAAGGTACAATGATTTGCCCAGGATTCTTGGAATTGGACCAGGAGCCCAAGCAGGGGAAGTGCTTTGGAGGCCCAAGCCCATCTCTCTTCCTCCCTCCTAGGTATCTCTCCACAGCACCTCTCTCTATATAGCAGGACTCATCCAGGTGAGTCCTCTACCCTCCCATTCAGAGGCCAGACAAAGATGGACTCCAGGCCGTCAGGGGAAGGCACAACTCTGGGAAGCTACACTGTGTCACCAGCCTCCAATATGACCCTGATGATGTCACTTCCAGTTATTCGCATCCTGTGCTATGCCCTCCCATACTGTGCTGGGGCTGGAGAATTCAGAAGTGATGGATCTCATTTCTGAGGTTAGATTGCCAAGGACTGTGGCACACTCTGGGGGAAGGAAGCCCTGGGCTGAGGACACTCAGGCAGCCTATGGCCTATGTGCTGAAGACCGAGGTCTCTGGCTAACAATGGGCGAGAAATTGAGGCTCACCATTGACCACAGAGGGGCCCAGGAAATGCGTCCTGCCTTCACCTGCCCACAGCCCCTGTCCATAGCTGGCCAGAGAACCCCATGGGAAACCTGAGCTGGAACCTGGCCTTCAGAAACTGTGAGATAAGGGATGGACTCTGGGAGGAGCCCCTGCAGGCAGGCAGTGACAGCCCACATCCACTAATTCAGACTCTCTCCACTTGGTTTCTGATGCCACCTTTTACGTACAAGCCTTGTTGCAACCAAAGCAGACCAAAAGTCCTGACTTTTGTTTTGTGGGCTTGGGGTTTGGTGGTGATCATTGCAGAATCGTGAAATACTCATAAAACGAAAACAGCTCAAAAGCCTGTGATAACAAGCACAAGTCTCCCTGAGCGCTTTGCTCCAAAGTCTGCCCCACTCACAGATATAACTGTTATTAAAACGTACGTTCTTTAGCATAAATTTCCTTTGTCTTATATATATTCAATAGTTTTCTATACTAGAATGTATTTTTAATATAAAAATATATTTCTTATGCATAGGCAAGAAATGTTCATTTATGTGTCTATATTAACCCTGAAGTAATAATAATATATGCACTGTTTTGCACTTTTCTTTTTGATCCTGTGATTTGAGCCCGAGGGAAGTGCAGTATAACTGAGTCACACCTCCAGCCCTTTTTAAATTTTGAGGCAAAGTCTTGCTAACTTGCTCATGCTGGCCTCAAACTTGTAATGCTCCTGACTCAGCTTCCTGAGCAGTTGGGATTACAGGTGCATGCCACCATACCAGGCTACATTTTTATTTTTTAAAGTGTACCTTGGACTTCTTTTCTTGTTGGTGTATTAGACCCACTTCTTTCTTTTTCTACTTCAATCATTTCAGAATTATTTATTGAGTAACTACTATGCACTGACCCCTTCTCATCTGCCACAGATTTAATGAGTACCCTATTCCATGCCCTGTGCTACCCCAGGTTTGGTTTCTCAACCCCACCCAGCATGATTGATATTTAGGACCAGCTAGTTATTTGCTTTTGAGAAGCACTGACCCAGCAGAGGACACTGGGAAGGATTGCTCTTGAGTCAGGAAGAAAACCAAGAGAGTACAAAGCGGGGAAAGCCATCCTGCAGCTTTGTACTACCCCAACAAGTGGGTGGATGACCACAACTGAGGCCATGCCTAGTATTAGAACCTGAATCATCCTGATTTTTTGCTGGTATAAAAAACGTGGCGATGAACATCCTCATACATCCATCTCGGCAGGCCACTTCAAGGTTATCCATGAGACAAATTTGGGGAAAAGCGTCTGCCACTGTGGAAGATATGTGTCTTTAAGTCTTTGGTAGATATTGCTAAATTGCCCTGCAAATGCTTAGTAAAAACACATTAAGAAAGAGCCTGTTTCTCACCACCTAGCAGCACCAGGTCATCTTGGAAGCCTGAGCACAAAGTGGGTGGAATGTGCACCTGTGTGGAGAACCAGCCCCGGCCCTGCTGGCCACTGCAGACTTCTTCCCAGACCACCGCCTCCTGGAGGGAGCCATGGGAGCCCCCAGGACACAGAAAAGACTGAGGGGAGTTTCTCATTTCTTCTCCAGCATCCCCTGTATTTCCTTCACATTTGTGCTGCACATGCAAACATTGAGCTCCTCAGAATCTGAGGGGTTCCTTCCCCGACCCCCCAGACCAAACTGTGCAGGTGCTTGAGCCCCTTACATGAGATGACTTATGACAACCTGTCCTAGACTCTCCCTTCCCTCCAGGTTACTTAAAATGCTTAACACAACGGAAGTGCTACGCCAACAATGGTTACACTCTACTGCCTAGGGAATGACATGAAAAGAAATGTGACTGTACACATTCAGTACAGACACACTTCTTTCAAATATTTTCAGCCAGTGGTTGGTTGAATTTGTAGATGTAGAATCTGTCAATGTGGAACCCTCAGACTTGGAGGGCAGACAGTATTTATGTCAATATTAATTGCATAAATGCTTAGTATAAGACTCTGGGGCTCTAGGTTGGATGTGTTTATGTTTTAATATGTAATCAGAAAGAATCCTATCTTCCTCTTTGTACTCTCACCAGAGAATGTTCTTTTTGCTCCGCATATGTGCGTGAGCATACACGCGCATGTGCGCGCGCACGCACACACACACACACACACACACACACACAAAAACACCCAGTTTGGTCAGCGCCTCTACCACCCACATGAGCTTGGAATAAGCCAGTATGTCCTTCCAAACAGACAGTCTGGAAATATATCCTCGGCATTTGTTTGTTGGAAAGAAAAACTGGTTTCATATGTGCAAAAATGCCTTCTTTTTAATCCATAAAACTCTCTACGTAACCGGGCTTGTAAATTTCAGTGATTTGGGAGGCTGAGACGGGAGAATCATGCCCAGTTTGAGGTCAACCTGAGCAACATTACAGGAGCCCTTCTTGAAAACCAAAGGAAAAGTTCCCATGTATTTACCCATTCATTGAATAAATACTTGCTGAGCACTTCCTGTGAATCAGGATGGGGAGGGACAGAGGTGGACCATAATGACAGCCCTGACCCATATGAATACATTTACAGAGCGCTGGTCAAAATACTCTTCAAATTCTTCTTCGCTGTGCAGAGTACCAGGGACAGAAAGATGAGCAAAACCAACTGTAGGTCCTGAGCTCAAAGGCGATGTGAGGAATTGGAGGAGGTGGCCTTCAGCTCCCTAAAAACTCCACAGTTAGGAGGGCAAAGAATTCTTGAAGTACCTGAGCCAGCACTGGGTGGGGGACTGGTCTGATGGGTTTGGGGGTGGGCGGCACAGGAAGGATGTGTAGTTGAGCAGGTGTCCAGGAGAAGGGTGAAGGTGGTTGGGGCCCAAGAAGCAGGAGAGGGACGGGAGACAGGAACAGATCTGAGAGACACTCGGGAAGTAGAATCAGAGAGGGGCAAGGTGAGAGAGAAGGGATGGGACTCAATTGTCTGACTCCTGGTGCAGCTTTTCAAAGAGTGAAAACCCTGGAAGAGCCCCAGGTTACAGTCCTTGAGTGCAACACCATATTTGAACTTATTTGGACTTTGGTGTCCCAGATTTTCCACCACACACAGTTTGCCTAACTTGAGTCACTCTCACTAGGGATCGAGGTAACTTACATGGTTATGTTTACAAATTCTTCTGAAAACACAGTGCAAACTCCTCCAGGCTGGCGCTCCTGCCAGCAAAACCTTCCCCTGTTTTCCGTACTTCGTGTTCCTGTTGCACTTTTTCAATCTTCTCGAGCTATTTTCCAGACCAGATGACTTCCCAGAAGGCTCAGGGAAGGGTTTTAAGTTGGGAGAACAAAGTAAAGTGGTTGCTTCTGCTGATCAGCACTACGCCGCGCAGATTCTGCTTCTGAGTTGCGACAACCTGGGGCTGGAGAGTTTGAGGCTAGCAGCAGATTCATGTGGACACAGGAAAACCTCTCTGCAGAGAAAGCTCAGGAGAGAAGGCACAATTTCCTTCTCCTCAGGTGACCCGCATAGATGAGAGAGAGATCAATTCACACTTTGCTCCTCCTTTAAGAGAGACCCAAGTTAACTGGGACAATATGCCCACCTCATTTCCGGGGCATTCGTCTCTTATCATCAGGACTCAGGCAGGGCTTGGGCATAGGAAGCACTCAGTAACTGTCTGTTGAGTGAATAACGAGAATGTCTTCTGTCTCATTTATGCATCTTTGTCCGCTTCGATCATCACCATAGGTGTTCAGGGCAATTTAATAACAGAAGGTCACCAGAAAGGGGGCAGTGGACGGTCTTTTCGGGGGAACACAATGCCTTCTCCATGGGCAGACTGCCAGACCTTTTGGATTCCAAGAGGCACAATTTGTTCACAGTTTAACAAGTCTGGTTATCTAGATAGGTTTTCCAACCTATATAAACATTTATAAGGTACTGTTTGATTTTTTATTTCTCCAAATAGCTAGGATGAAGTCAATGGTTTGTAATACAGTTGATGGAAATGTGCAGTAGATTCAGCATGAAAGTGCTGGCCCATCACCCTACAAAACGCCTCGCCCTCCACTGGGGCAGCAGCTTTGGTGGCCCTCGCGGGTCAGCCCTGGTTACCTCCTTCCTTTATGGCAATTAGGCCCTGCTCTTGCCTCTCATCTCCACTTGGCTGTGCTGAATGTCCAGAACAAGGGGACCCTGGGCATTTGACCCATGCATAGCTGGGTCACCACGTCCCCCAGCAACCCTGGCTTCTGCCTCACTGCCCAGCAAGGCTGCCTGGAGAGGGCCTTTGCTTCCGAGCCCCACTCAGCTGTTAGAAGTAATAGAATTTTGCCCACGGTTCTTAAAGGATGCTTTTGCTTCACCACCTGGACTCTCTGACACTACTCTCCCAGCCCCACAAATCTTCTTGCAAGCCCTGCCAGGCTCCAGGAGCTGCCCTTCCAATGGCAGAGCCCTCCTGAGCAGGTGGAGAAACTGAGTCCAGCCAGAGTTCCCTTTAGCAGCTGAGTGAGCAAGGCTCGGGGACACTGATACCCCAACCTCTTTCTTGTCATTCAGTAAATAACAGTCTTTTACATTAATGGGGCAGAAGGTGCTATGCTGAATTTGATAACAACCACAATAACAACAAAAGCTAACACTTATCTGTTAAGAATGTGGGCTCTGTAGCTGGGTGTGGTGGTGCACACCTGAATCTCTGGACTCATGAGGCTGAGTCAAGAGGATTGCTACAAATCTGAGGCCAGCCTGGGATACACAGAGTTCAAGGTCACCCTGAACTACGTCTCAAGACCCTGTCTCAGAAAACAAACCAAAAAGAATATGGACTCTAGAGCAAATCCCTCTGGCTCTGAGGACCAGCTCTGACATTGACGAGTTTTACGAACATGGACCTCATCTGGAAATAGGGGCTGATACTAGCACCTAATTCCCAGGACTAGTGACATCCATGGATGCAGGTAACCAGCTCCGGCAGTGCCTGCCCCTGGCAGGTGTTCAGCACATGTGACCAGATACCTTGGAGTTCACAAAGCCCAAACCTGTGAGACAGGCACTGTCACTGTGGCCAGATGAGGAAACTGATGTAGCCAAAGAAGCAAAGTAACTTGACCCGGTTTACACTATTTCTGTATGGAAGGATGACACTTCACATCATGCAACTAGTCCCAAGCCCAACTGCTCCATGGGTGATCTCTACAAGTCCTCTTTACAGGTGACAAAAAGGAGAGTCCAGTGGCCCCCAGGCCCCTGAGGGTGCACAGTCGCTCTCTGACAATGCTCTGTACCCTTGGAGCTCTCGAAGGCCCCCAAGAAGTCGATGCCAAGGGACCAGAGTACGAGCAGAGTCTCAGTCCAGGCGCCAGCCCCTGGATCATGCCACCCAGGGCTGGCCTGTCACCTCTCTTAGATTTCTGCAATCTGGTCACCTCCCAGGGAGAAAGTGTCTCATCCTAGCAGTGCTCAGGGCCCTCTCCCCCAACACCACCACCTCCAAAAGCAGCCCCTGTGCCTGAGCTTGTGGCCTGGAGCAACGGGTGGCCTCAGAGGATGACACAACCTGGGAGAGGCTGTAATGGTGTGATCCGCGTCTGTGTCTCACAAAATCAAAGAATAAAGTCAAGGACACAGGGGGTAGACAGGAGGAAGACAGAAATAGCTCCCAATAGTCAGGAGGGGACCCAAAAGTGGGTGGACATGGGGATTCTTTGTCTAGGAGTTTTTACTAAAAATAAAGAAGACCAGGGCTCAGACCACTCCAAAGGTCAACCTACATGACTAAAACAAGATTACTTAAACTAGAAATGGACATCAGAGGAGTTGAGGCACGTAGCAAGTGTATGTCTGCAAGTGCCTCTTGCCCGCTCTCCTATCCAAATGGTTTTAAAATAACAAAGCAAGAAGGGGGGGGTGGGGAGAACGATGTTTTCCAGATAGGTAGGAGCAGCCGTCATAGTGGCTATCCATCACCTTGCTTGTTACCTTCCTAGTCACATCCCTGGAACTCACTGTCCACCTGGTTTTTGTTAACTGACCTCAGGCTCCTGTTTGTCTGACCAAGGCCTGGTCATCCTGACTCTACCTTGGACCCAGTACCTCTGGTAATGGCCTGCTATCTTATGCCTAACTTGCCTGTCTGTAATTATGCCCTTTGAGCACGGGAATATTGGCATGACCAGGTTGATGGGGACTCTGGAGGGAAACTTAGGCACCATATCCTCCCAGCAGACTAGGCAAGTGCCCCATGGACTTACACCCTGGACTGACCTTGAGGGACAGATGCACCCTGTGTGCATTCTTGGTAGAGACCAAACTCCCTGTGTTATAGGCAACTGAGTTAGAAATATTATAGGCAGTCAGACAGGGCTAGGCCCTCAATGGAGCAGGCACAGAGGACCAGATATCTTGTGACCTTGGAAGAGATACACACCTCTTGCTGTGGGCCTGATCTCAAGACAAAAGGCAAAACAAATGCAACCACACCCTAAGTATAAGCATTAGGGATTAGGGGTGGATCATTTTGAGAAGTCAGGAATTACCATCCCAATCCCCTAATCCATAAGAACGCTCCTTACTACGTGACTCACTTCCCCATTTGTCCTTGATTTGGTCAATTTTACCTAAACAATTAATCCTATTGGTTGACCAGTTCTGTCCCACCTCAAGCCCATCTGCCTTATGAGTTCCCAGTTTTCCCCTACATGGTTTTGTTCTATAAAAGTCACTAGAAAAGACAGAGTCTCTGGCAACCCACTCGGGCCCCCTTCTGTCCCTCAGACAGAAGCTTTCTTTCTCACAATAAATATCTTCTGCCCTTATCCTCCCTTGTTCCTAAAATTCATTCTTCGATTTTAGAGAACACGAACTCGCGCCGTATGTATAGTAGGTTGGGAGTTTCATTCCCCTATATCACCTGCACCAGCCAGCCTCACACACACTTAGGACCAAGGAATGAAGATGAGCCTCACAACATACTCGGGCTGTCAGCCCTGAACACAGTCATTTCATCCTTCTGCTGTCTCATTCGGTCCTCACTAGAAATCAGCAGGGGATGCTGAAGCTCAGAGAGGTGGGTGAGGTGCCCAGCCCAGAGTCACGCTGCTCCTTCAAGGTGGAGGCAAGTTTCACATGCTACTTTTCCAATGATATTTAGGTGTGTTTTCTCAGACTGACCTGAGGATTTGTGTCTACGATGCAACAGGAAGTTGGAAGGACCAGCTTTATCCTGGGACAGAGAAGCTAGCCCTGGGTTTCTGGTCACCACGCAGGCCCCTAGAGATCTTCTTATCCAGGGGGATCTTGGGGTGTCTGGGAAATCTTCAGCCTTGGGGCCACTTTTCTTATCTCCATGCCTGACTGGGAGGGGAGCCTGGAGCCAGGGATGGCTTCTCTCTCAAATGGATTTCAAATATAATTCTGTCCCCAGAGAGTCATCAATCTGAGGAAGAAGGAGCCTGCGACATTCCTGGGGCCGCCCTGGGTCCATCTGGCAAAAACCATGGCAGGCTTGAGGCCAAGTCTGTCCTGTAGCTCCTTGCCCCAAGGGGCTGCCAGGGGGCACCAATTCTGGCCTTGTATGGGCAAAATGTCCTGCCAAATTGGCTTTGGAATGAGTTTTCTCTCTATTTTAGGCCCCAGGGACAGTGCAGGTCAGTCTGTCCCCTTAGCCATCATCTGACACCAGGATCCTTGATGCAGCCATGGGGGTGAGGGACAGGGGGCTTGAACTTGAGTCCCTGCCCTCAGGGTAGAGGAAGAGATCACTAAAAATAAAAACCACCACAACAGCAGCAGCTAGCTATTATTTTCTGCCTGGCGTCACGCTAAGAGCTCTCCATGGATTGTTGTTTTAAGGATCTAAAGGGGTGGGCAGCCTCCCATCCCCCCTCACCAAGCTTCTTCTAGAAATTAGGCATGGGGCCGGGGCACGCAGTCAGCAACTGGCTGTAAGGCTGGCACGCCCGGTGGCTCTCAGCCACTCATGAGCTCCATCCAACTGGTACCCACAGCTGGAAGGGACTGGGCCAGCACCCAAGCCCAGCCCCCTGCCCCACAAGTGTACCCAGATCTCCTGGACCCTACTTTGGTGGCAGGTCCAGACCTAGGTCACCCAGACTCCAAGACCAGAGCTCTGTCCTTGCAGTGGGCGCGCCACCGCTAAGGGTCCCTCCAGGCCCTGGCAGCTGGAGCAGGGACTGCATAGCCCAACTCTGGGATCCAGTCTGTAGGGAGAATGCTGTGGGCAGGTAGGGGCATAGTGGAGGATCGGGATGGAGGGGGTGGGCACCCTGTAAACGTGGGCACTCGGGCAGCCCTGCCCTTTGCTCTGAGGTGTGGGGAGATTCCTTGCACTGTGGCTCATTAGGGTTCACAGACCCGGCTCCACACCCAGCTTCTGCCACTTCGCAGCTGCTAGCTGCCCCCCACCCCCAACCCGGCTGAGCCTTAGATGTAGCTGGCAGCCTGACCAGCCTTTGCCTGGGCCTGGGGCCAGGCGATGATTTCGGGGGTGTGAGACTTCCAGGGTAAAAACCGTGAGTGTCCTGGGGAATCGTAGGCGAGCTGGTGGCTCTGTGAGGCGAATGCGAAGCGCGGGGCCCAGCAGACAACACAGGCTGTGCACGCGGCGCGCTCTGCACGCACAGACTCGGCCATCGCGGGGGTGGAGTGGGAGTGGGGGTTGCCTCCCAAAGCCCCTTAGCCCAGGAGCTGCTCTCAGCGCCCCCTTCTCGCGGTGGAACCCCTTTGTCCTTGAAACCCTCCCCTCCCCCGCCCGAGCGGGCTGGGTGCCAGCAGCAATTACAGAATCACTTATTCGCTGCAGCCCGCGCACGTGCAGCCCTAATTAGGCAGCTAAAGGGGCTGGCAAGCCCGCCAGCCAATCCCGGGAGGGGGCCTGAATGGGACAATCAGCCTCACCAGGTGGGTGGCTGGGGCGGGGAAAGACAGGGCCTGGAGGGGGAAGCCTTTGAAACCGCTCCCGCCCCTCTACAGCTGCAGCGGGGAGGCGAGGGCGGCGTGGGGGTGCGGCCCTGGGCACCCGGCTGGCTGGCTTCGGGGAGAAGCGGCGGGTGGGCCCGCGGCAGGGCTTGGAGGAGTAGGCCAGCCTCCCGCCCGCGTGCCTCCTCCTCCTCCGAGGGCCCGGATGCCCGCGCTGGTGGGATTAGCCTCTCCCTGCCAGGAAGCTGCACCCCCTAAACAGGAAAAAATTTCTCTAAGCAGTGCTTCTCCAACTGGAAAGTGCCAGCACATTAGTAAGGTCCTTGCTGAAATGTAGGGGTCCAGGGAGGGCCCTGAAATTCGGAGTCTCTGACCAACCATCAGACGCCGCTGCCGATGCTGCTGGCCTGGGACCACACGGAGGAGCCCAGCGGTGGAGCGGGATTCCCAGGGGGTCAAGTTCCCGCAGTGTGACCGGGGGATGCCCTGACTATCCCAGCGCCTCAAGTTCTCAGTGCTGAAGAGAGGGGCCAGAGGGGCCGCGAATAGCGGTGAACTTGCCCTTTTGAGCCCATAATGGTTTGTGGGGTGCAGGGGTCACATCGACTTGGCCCAGGAAGCCACGTGGGGGTTGGGGTCTGAGCTCAAGTTTCCCACCAGCCGGTGAAACTGTTTCTCTCACCTCTTGCTCTTCGTATAATCCTGAGTGGTTTTGGGGCCCCCCACACTCCAGAGGCACAAGGGGCGGGCAGACACCTAGGGGAGGACGTGGCCCAGAAAACCTGCTCTGCATTCCTCCCCAGGCTCCCGCCTGAGGTGATCCGGGTGTCTCCACTCCTATCCTCTGCAGGGGTGGCCCTGTGGCCTGGGACACAGGCCCCCTACACCTGACTCAGGTGGGAGCCCCTGGCCTCCAACCCCTCCCACCTGCAGGCTCAGCCTAGTCATCATTCGGCTGCAGGTTGCCAGATGTCTTAGCTCAGGCTTCTGGGTCCAGCGCAGGTGGCCTGGCCTGACCACCCTGCCTCCTCAAAGCCTGTCCTAGGAATGCGGTCTCCCCTCCTCCCTCCATCCGCAAAGGCCTGGCCACCAGCTCCCTGTACCAGCTGCTGCCCAGGGCTGAGCTGCGCCAGGGGAACAGGTGCCCTGGCAGAGCCCAGACCCATGGCCCTGAGCAGCTGTCCGGGCAGCCCCCTGGCAAGCTCCTGGCCTCCCCTTGGGGTTGGAACCGGAACTCCAGGAGAAAGCCTAGGGGACGGGGAGGCACTGTCAGTAGTGCACTTGCCCCTTGGAGGGGGCGGGGGTCACATAGCATTAAGAATGGATTTAATACAGAACTGCTGAACTGGATGCTTAAGTAGGGATGGAGGAGCAGGATTTTACCACAATGAAAAACAAAACCGGTCAGAAGCCAGGATCAGCGATGACTGAAAAGCCTTTCCTCGCCTGAGGTGACTTCCAGGCTGAAACTTGGAAAATCGTGCTATAATTTTTAATGACCAGTTTTCTCCTTTCATTCTTTTCATGCTCTTTTTAAAAACAGGGTTTCTCACAATTACTTTTCTGCAAAATGTAATACTATTTCACATTTATAAATATTTATTAGGAAATGTTTCCTGTAAAGGTCCCACCTGTGTCGCCCCCACGCCCAGCAGAGAATCATCACCCCATGGCTTCAGTCTTCCAGCTCCCCCACGGGGGGCACCTTGTCCCTCCCCACTTCCAGAGGGGTCACCTCAGGTGCCCCATCCAGAACCCTCCAGCCCCAGGCAAGGCCACCACAGCCAGCCTTGTTTATGAAGTCACTTCTCTATCAAGTGCCTTGCCAAGGGCTTTTAGGTGTTATCTCATTTAACTCCCACCACAAGAATCACTACTTGGCAGGGTGACTGCCCCCATTTTGCGGGTCAGGATCCTAAGGTTCAGAGAGGTTGAATGTCTTGCCTGAGGTCACACAGCATTCAGAACCACAGAAGACAAGGCCCTTTTACAGACGCCAGTTTGGGTGCAGGAGGGCCTCCCACCCTGAGGAAGGAGGACGCCCCCTTCAGGGTCACTGGCAGTCCCCAAAGTCCAGTGTCTCAGGATAATGATGATAAACCTGGAGAGCTCTGGTCCCCAGAGATGACAGTGACCCTGCTGTTTTGGGCCCAGTCATAAACAGAAGCCAAAAAAAGACGTCTGCTCAAGTGCCAGAGAGACGCCTTCCTCACCCTAGGAACCATGTGCAACTGCTTTGGCAACTGCTCCCAGAGGCCAGTCATTCCTGGGGTCCGACCCACTTTTCCTGGGGGCCAACAGAGCAGCTGGGGTGGGGCTGGGGGGCTGGGGAGGGTGCTGTGAGGCCACCCCCTCCCAGCCCCACAGGTGGTCTGAGGCTGTCTCCTGGCCCAGAGCAAGGGAGGAGATACAAGAAACTTTCCCCATCTCCTGCCCAGAGGAAAGGAAAATGACAAAACGGAGGCTGAAGTTGCAGCAAAGCCACCTCCTTCTCCCTGTGGCTGCCACCCAGCACCCCCCAGAAGCTCGAGCTCCAAGGGGACCTGTCCCCCGGCACAGCAGGACTGCTTGGCATATGTCACCTCCAGACACACCCTCTCATCAGCACACATAGTCACAATCACTTGTATACAGTCACACAGTCACACACCCACAAACACGGTCACAACTACATATAATCACATGTATGCATGATCATACACTCATACACAATCACATGTGCACAGTCACACAGTCAGACACAATGACACACAATCACTTCCCCACAAATATAATCACAAATATACATAATCACATGTATACGTGATCATACACTTACAATCACATGTGCACACAGTCACACACTTACAATCCCATGTACAATCACTCACATAATTGCATGAACCCAATCATACACTGACATGCAATCATGTGTACGCACAACCATAAATCATAAACTCAACAAACACAACCACACAATCACAGATATAAAAACACACAGTCACATACAAAGTCACACGCAATGACATGCTCCCAGTCCCATACACAAACATTGATGCTCACTCCTTCCCCCTCTCTGTCCACTTACAGTTTGACCCCACTCTGAGTTATGTGGGGCTCTTATTTTGGCTGAATGGACTCAGGAATGTGTGGCTGTGTCACCATTTATCAGGCAGACAAATTGAGACTGGACTGCCACCAACAAGCCACTAGCAGAGGAGCCACCCAACCCTATGCTTTTCCTCATAGTCTTAGGACAGAAGCTTAGTACTTTTCCTGAGTTTAATTATTTTAATGCTTCTCCCCCATTTTTTTCTAAAGCTTGGGTATCTGTTGCTGTCATATGATAGCTAAAGACTGAGAAGCCAGCCATCATGGCACATGCCTGTAATCCTGGCACGATGGGAGGCTGTAACAGAAGGACCAGTTTGAGTCTCTCTTGGACATCTTTGCAAGACCTTGCCTCAAAACCAAAAAGAGAAAAAAGGTTGGGGACATAGTTCAGCACAAAGGTGCCAGATTCAATCTTCAGTGCTGAAAAAAAAAAATTGAGAAACAGCCTGAAAGCCCTTGGGGAACTTGGAATAAGCCAACCCCAGAGCTGGGCATTTCACTGTGCTCTACAGATGAGCACACCCTTTGGTTGTGATTTAACCGTGAGTACAAATTCTCTTTTGTTGCTACCTTGCACAATGCATCTGTTTATGTTTCTGGCTCCCCCACAAGACTCTGAGCTCCTTAACTACTGAAACTCCTGTGAAGGGTTCAGGTCTCCGACCTGGCAGTATGGCAAATAGATGAAAAATGAAGACAAAGAGATAGTTCTGCAGTTGAGGAGCTCTGGGATAACCAGTGTTCTCTGTTGAAAAAAAAGAAGTCCATGAGTCCAAAAGCTTATAGCTTTTACTGGTATCAATCTGGAAAGTGGGGGAAGTCCTGGCAGAGTGCCAGGAAAAAGAAACTGCAGGCATTGGCTGTAAGGAGAAACAGAGCAATTTTGTACCAGGCATAGAGACTCTCCAAGTAGCAATGCAATGGATAGTTCGATGTGCAAGGCTGGCACTTTTACTGCTAGGAAGGTATAGTTCTTATTGAGTCCTATGGCTTTAGCTGAGATAGTATCTCATGTCTTATCCCTGGAATCTCATGGGCTCCTGCTTGGGTTCCCATTCCAGCCATCGACATGGGGGCACATTTCTCGCCCAAATGCTGCAATAAGACGTTTGCAACTCCACTGGACTTGATCGCATTCTTTTAGCCAATTAAGGGAACATCTGTTTCAATATACCCAGCTCTGTGTATCTCAGTGAATAGGGTTGAAGGAGAGGTCAGGGAAAGATCAAGGTAAGGAGCTTTTTTCTCAGGAGATTGCAGCTTGGTGGTCTTCCACACTTACCAGTAAGAACTTTTCTTTATATATCCCTGTGACTCCCCCAGCCAGGGCTTGGCACAGAGTAGTAAGTATTCGAATAATAATAATAATACTAATAATGGTTTCCCAGTGAGCTCCAGGAACACATTGCCTCAACTTTTGCTTCTTCATCCATGAAGCGGGATGATAGTAGTTACTCCCTGGGGTCAAGTAGACCACTAAATGACTGTGGTCCACCGTAACTTGGCCTCTGATTATCTATGCCTCCTAGTGTTCATTCTCTTGAGTGTTCCTCTCCTTGTGAGTGTAGATTGGATATAGTCATTTGTTTCTACCAATAGAAGACAGCAAAGATGAAGGCATGTGACTTTGGTGATGAGCTTACTCCACAGCAGACTGTCCCCTCTTACTAGCTTAGATGCAGCAAGATGTTACGTGACAAGTAGCTGAGGGTGGTCTCCAGCCAACAACCAGTCAGGAATTGAGGTCCTTGATCTGGGACCTCAGAAACTGAGTTTTCCAATGCTAGGGGCAGATTCCTCTCCAGTCCAAACTTTGGATGAGACCTCATCCCCACCTGACATCTTTTTTTTTTTTTTTTTTTTTTTTTTTTGCGGCACCAGGGATTGAACTCACAACCTCGCACCTGCCAGGGCAGGCGCTTAAGGCACTGAGCCAAACTCCCGGCCCTGGTTTTTTGAGGCAGGGTCGCACTATGTAGCTCAGGCCGGCCTTGCGCTTGCGTTGTAGCCCAAGTCGGCCTCGAACTCACAACGCTCTGCCTACCTCAGCCTCCCGAGTGCTAGGATTAAAGGCGTGCGCCACCACGCCCGGCTCCCACCTGACATCTTGATTGCAGCCTCAGAGTGACCCTGGAGCAGAGACCCAGCTAAACCCATATTCCAACCCACAAAGACTGAGATAAGTGTGTCGTTCTGAGCCTCTGGGTTGGTATAGATCTAAAATGGCTCCCAAAGCTTCATGTGTTTACAAGATTGGATAAAGGGGCACCATAGCTGACTTGCTGTTAGGGGGTGGGGTCTGGATGGAAATGGGGGTGGGGCATTGGGGTATAACCTTTCCTTTCAAGGAGGAAATGTCAAGGCAGCCTAATGTTCAGGCTGTGGCATGGATATTGCTTCCTGCTTTTTGCAAGACTTATATAGAAAATCAAAAACAAACAGCACAACTAAATGACTTTGAAAGTCTTCAGTTTTCCAGAAAGCAAGCACCAGTAAAGTTGGGACCTGTAAAGTTTTGTCCCAGGACAGCTGGGTTGCTTAAAAAAAAAATAGCATTTAAAAGAAACCAAGTGCTTTACATCAGGACAACTGTAGAGATATCTTGCTGACCTGAAAGGATCAGTAAGACTCCTCCCTTCACACGACATTAAATCACGTAGAGATAGGTGTGAGTCCTTTATGTCTTTGGAAGGCGGATGGATTCTGGGGCCCTATGGCTGACTTGCTGTTAGGAAATGGAGCCTGGTCAGATGAGGCAGGTCACTGGGAGGTGACCGGGAAGGGTTTATCTCCTTTCCCAGCTCCTCCCTTCTCCCTCTGCTTCCTGCTGTCATGACATGTACAGCTTTGCTCTGCCTGGGCCCTTCCACCATGCGGTTTCTATGTTTGAGGGTGCCAAACACGGAGTGAAACTTCTAGACTGTGAGCCAAAATAAACTGTCTCTCCTTCAACTTATGGGTGTCAAGTATTCGTCCCAGCTGTGAGGCTAGGAGGGAAGTGACTCAGACAATTGCTAGTCATTGTTACACAGCAGTAAAGAATGAACCCGAGGTCTGGTACGTATGATGCTCCTTAGAGAAGGTTAGTACACTGTGAGCCTTCAGTAAAAGTTGGCTTTCCTTACAGAGCACACGCTACAGGCCAGCACTGTGCGGTCACCACTTAACACACCATACCCACTGCACGCTGACCACCATGCGATGGGCTAGGCTGTCATTAGCCACAGTGGGAAGATGAGGAAACCAAGACACAGAACGGTTAAGGCTCTCCCATCATCCCACAGCAGTAGTAAAACCAGGATTTAAATCCAGGTCTGTATGACTCAAAAGCCATAGATGTCAAGGGAAAGGGCATCCATTAATTAATGAATTAATAATTAATTAATAAATGACAAATGATCAATGAATGGAGAGAAAGGGTTGGGAGTTAATGAACACCTATTTAATCATGAAAGTTGTTAACTCTTGTTTGCCAGACCCAGTGAAAGCAGCAGTGAGTACTGGGGGGCAGAGGGGGTCCATTTGATGCCTGACCCAAGGAGCCTGCTGATTCAATGGCCACCAGGACTCAAAGACCTGGAGCCCCAAGGCTGAAACCTTGGGGGCATGGGGAACCTACATTTAGTGAGTCCCCACTGAGTGAGACCCGGGCTAAAGCCTTTATACGCCTTGTCTCATTCAACCATCATAACAGCCACCCTCCTCAAAGGTCTGTGGTCATCTCCTTTTCACAGATAGGGACACCGAGACTCAAAGTGTCCCAAAGACACCCAGTCAGAAAATGGCACAGCTGGGATTTGAACCAAGGTTTGCCTTGCTCCCAAACACCATGCTTTTAAAGCACCACATGGTGTTGATGGCAATTCGATGACTGAAGGCGGACACTGTGGGGTGGCTTTCCCACAGCCACCCATTCCCCTCCATTTCCCCATGGAAGCTGGAGAAGGGTAATGTCCTTTGCCCAAGGCAGGGTTGACAGGACTACAGAGCTGCGGCCACCAGCACTGTGAGCCCCGTGTCTCTCTTCTGTCTCTCAGTTCTAGCGCCCTGTACAGGATAAACAAAGCCATATGTGTTTTAGGTACCATCGGTTCAGGTTTCTATTACATGCAGCCAAAAACCTTCCTGGAGAGACACCGGCACCAGGGAGTCTGTATCCCAAGGTATTTCTCAGAGGTATCTTGGCTTGGTAGGGCATTGGTGAGCCAAAACAAGAGGACTCCTGGACAGGTTTTAGAGGGGGACATTTAGGTCCCCAGGTCCCCTTCTCAGTCGCTTTCAGTTGCTCTGTGTCCCTTCAGCCCTGCAGGTCCCACCCAACCCCACCCTAGCAGAAGTCGGGAGGAAACGGAACGATAAAACGGGCATGAGGGGAAAGGGTGGGTGTCTTGAAATCAGTCCAGACAGCCCGCCCCAGAACACAGCCCCATGAGAAACCAGTGCATGACCATAAAAAACGGGCACGCATACCATCAGCTCTCTATGGCCACAGGTTCCAAATCCACGGATCCAACCAATGGAGGATTCAAGACATCCCAGAAAAATAACCCAGAAAATTTGAAAAAGTGAAACTTGAATTTGCCTCAGGTCAAGCACCACATGGAAAAAACCTGAATGAAGTGGGGTGTGGGTGTTCTCCCGGTGGCCCTCATCATTCCACCGAGCCTCGGTCTCTAGCTCTCTAGACATTTTTCCTGTCATTATTCCCTGAATGATACAACAATTTGCGTAGCATTTACATAGTATTAAGCATTACAAGCAATCTAAAGATGATTCAAAGCATGTGTGAAGATTGTATACCTTAGGTGCAAATACTATACCATTTTATATGAGGGACTTGAGCATCCATGTATTCGAGTATCTGTGCAGGATCTAGGAAAGAATCCCCCGTCCAGATACAGCAGGCAGTGGCAGTGAACCTAGGGTACATGTGCTGCAGCCCGCTGCTTTTACCATTGAAAGTTCTGAAAGGTTCGCCATCACTGCAGTAGCACATCTGGATATACGTACAAGTTGATTCAACCCCCCACCCCCACCCCTAGATTCTGGTTTAATTAGTCTTGGTCTGGCCTGGACACCAAGATTTTCAAAAGCTCCCTGCAAGTATAACGCAAAGCTAAGGTTGAGCAGCTTTGTGAAGGAGCATTCGCCCCCTAGAGCTGTCCCTGCTGAGTCCTAGTCAGGGTCTTCTGGAAACATTTGAAACGAAGGTCCTGAAGCAAAAAAGAAATTGGTCTGTTTCAAAGGGTGCTCTGGGATCGCAGCAGTTTCTGCCTCCCGCTGAGCCCCTTTCCTGCTCCCTCCTCCCACCATGGCGATACTTGGGTGTGATAAAGGGCAGGTTCACAGCCCTCTAACCTGCTGGCACAGGAGCCTCCCTTCTCCTCCTCCTCTTCCTCCTTCTCCCTCTTGCCCTGGGACCTCACTCCCTCATTTGTCAACCCCCACCTCCCTCGTCCTCAGAGCCCCCTACCTGACAGAGGCTGAGCCCTGATGGCCAAAGTTACAAACATCGTTGTTTTTAAGTAACTATCTTTGTTTAAACTTTTCTCCCCCACCACAATCTCTATAAAAAGTTTTGTAACATTGTCTCTGGAGCTCAGGATTTACAAAGTGCAGCTTCTCTGAGCCATGCTACCCCGGAGTACATGCTTTGTTCTTTATGTTGTCTGAGAAAGTCTGGTATCCTGTTTTCCACAACAGTCCCACATTTTATTTCCAGTCCAAACTTTTCTCTGGAGGACAGAATCTCCAGAGCCAATGGATACTTTAAAAGCACTCGAGATTCAGACATAAACTCATGACTTTTACCCTTGAACTTGGACCAGACATCCCCAGACCAGCCTTACCATTCACTCCTTGGCAAAAGTCAGCGTCCTTGGAGTCATCCTCAACACAAACTAAAACTCTATTTTCCAGGCATTATCCATGCCTGCCCATCCTGCAGCACCTTCCTGCCCTTCCTCACCAAGCCATCAAGTGTCACCAGGACCTGGGTTTCCTCCTTACATCCCGACGGGTTTCCTCCTCACATCTTTCCAGCCCATCCTCCACACCATATCAGCAAGACCACTTCAGAACACCAGATCTCATCGGGCCCGTTGCCCTGCTCAAAGCCATGCCAGGGGGACTGATCTCCTGAGACTGCGAAAACGAAGGACCGCCAACTGCATGACTCAACAGAAGTGTGCTCTCTCAAGGTCTGGAGGTAGAACTCTGGGTCAAGGTGCCCCTCAGTCCCTTCTGAAGACTGCAAGGCAGAATCTGCTTCCCTCCCCTAGCTTCTGGTGGCCTCGGGCATTCCAGCTTGTAGTCGGCATTCTCCTTGTGTCATTACGCGGTCTTCCCTGTCTCTGTGTCCCAATTTCCCCTTCTTATTAAGGACGCCAGTGTTTGGATGAGAGCCCACTCTAGCGACTTCATCTTACCCCTGTCCTTTGCAAAGATCCCACTTCCAAATTAGGGTCCCAGTCACAGGTTCTAGATGTTAGGGATCAACATCTTTTGAGGGAGGCACAGTTCAGCCCATAACATGGGACTTCTCATAACTTTTAGGGAGAAAAGCCAAATTCTTCCTGTGGCATCATAGACCCATATGGTCTGACCCTGCCACCTCTCCTGCTTCCTCTCTCTCTTACTCTCTGGCTCCACATTCACTGGCCGCTTCCCTACTCTTTTTGTTTTGTTTTTTGTTTTTATTGTGGCACCGGGGATTGAACTCACAACCTCATGCCTGCCAGGCAGGCTTTTAAGCCACTGAGCCAAACTCCCAGCCCTAGATTTTTTTGAGATAGGGTCACACTATGTAGCTCAGGCCGGCCTTGCACTCATGTTGTAGCCCAAGCCGCCCCGAACTCACAATGCTCCTCCTACCGCAGCCTCCCGAGTGCTGGGATTAAAGGTCTGTGCCACCACACCCAGCTCCTCTTCTCTACTCTTAAATACACTGCACTGCTCTGAGGCCATAGCTCAGTGACAAATCACTCACCTCCCAACCTGGAGACCCTAGGTTTGATCCCTAGTCCCACAAGGAAAAGCAAGCAAGGAAATAAATTAAATACACTGGGCTGCTACTTCAGCTCACCTTCCACTGTTTCTTTGGGTGCAAAACCAACTCTCATGTGCCTTCCCAATTCCTACCCCCTTTCTTGCCTTCCTGCCCGCAATCCCAGGTCAGGCCAGGCTCCCTAAAACCTTTTTGACTCCAGGGACCAGTTTCAGGGAAGATCATTTTTCCACAGATGAGGTGAGGTAGCCTGGGGGTGGTTTCCAGGTGATTCAAAGGAGCTTGCAACCTAGATCCCTTGCATGCGCAGCTCACAGTAGGGCTCGTACTTCTAATGCTGCTGCTAATCCGAGTTCAGGCTCATGGGGACACGCTCGTTGTTCTCTACTTCTGGGTAGAATATTATCACTGCAATTAACTCTTTACACTCTGTCCTCTCCACTACACTGTAGGCTGCATGCAGATAGGCAGTTGATTCTGTTGACTCGGTCCTCCTGGGATCTCATGCACATCTTCAGTATGTGTCAACTGCCAACTCTTTGGTGAAAACAGCAACCACTGAAGGTGTCCCCCTTCAACATGGGGTGAGAGCACCTTTCTTCCTGGCTGCAGAATCAGTCTCAGGTTGGAAATCTCAGAACCACAGCTTACCTGTTCCGTGCCTCTTGGGCACATCACCTGACTTTTCTGAGCAGAGTTTTGTGGGGCTAAAGATGCCCTGCTTGGTCCCCTGTCACACCCGGCTCAGCTGCCCCGCATGCAGGAGGCTCTCAGTAGAGGTTACTTCTTTTCTACCTAGAAAGAGCACTGGACTAGGAGGCAGAGCATGGGCCAGGACTTCCCAGTCATTCTTCCTATCAGGGAGAGTATTTTACTCTGCAGATGCTCCTCAGCTTACAGCAGGGTTACATCCTGATAAACTCATCTTAAGTCAAAAGTATCATCATTAAATGCAAAACTCATTCAATCCACCTAACCTACCAAACATCACAGCGCAGCAACTTGGTACACTGCAGATTATCAGTTGTGTCAATCTTGTGGTCACCAGGACGTCTGGGGGCTATAGCTCCCTGCCACTGCCCTGCACTGCAACAGAATCATACTGTATCGCACTACCCTGGGGGAAAACCCAAATCCAAACTTCAAAGTGCAGCTTCTATGGAATGCATATTGCTTTCACATCATGGTTAAGGTGAAAAATTTTAAGCCGCCCCATCACAAGCCTGAGGCCACCGCTGTGGAGATGGGACTAAACCAGGCATCTCAGCCCTGATAGATGCAGTGCTCCCTTTTTTTTTTTTAATAATAAATATTTAGTGATGCCCCTTAGCCCTCTAAACCAAAATTTGTGGAGACGAGAAACTACCTTCTCACTAAACCGCAACAGATGCCCATACACAATGCTCTAACTGTAGTCTTAAGGAGAAACAGAAAGAAAACAGTGTTTACTAAGGTCACAAACATTTCAACACTTTGTGAATAATGGTGTGACTACCCTGAAGACCTGAGCTAATCAGACGCTGGTCTCGATTCGAAGACTCTCTTAGAAAGTCACAGCTGTGCGTGCAGAGAGGTAAAATGGGGACTTGTGTGTCTCCAGTGGCACTGCCCCTGAAGACTGAGTTTTTGAGATGGCGAATAGCACCTGGTAAAGTTTCAAATAGAACAAAACAGGCTGACCTGCGCAATAGTAGCAACCAGGAAAATGAGTGAAAGTCAATATGAAAAAAAAAGGCACTTTGCATTTAGATCTAAAATGGAAACCGTATTCTAGACTTAGGTATTCAAAAATCGTTTTTCCCTCCAACAGCAGTGGTTATCAAAGCATGATCTGCAGGCCAGCAGCATGAGAATCACCTGGGCTGCAGACCTGACTCCTGAGGAGCCCCAGGGCAGAGCCCAGCGGAAGACGCGCTGCCTGGCAGGAATCTGAAGCTGGACAGAGGCTGCGCAGGATGTGGGGCTGTTCTTGCGCATCCCGAATCTGCATCAGCCTTGGCTTTTTCCCACCAAATGCCAGTTCACTCGCAATCACTGCAGTACCCCAAATGCCCACCTTGGGTCCCAAACAGCCCTGCTGAGGACCACCAGAGTAGATGGTCAGTAAGGATACTTGCTGCTCGGTTTTCCTGAGGTTCCTGGCCTGGTGCGGGGCAGGCAGAGGGGGACAGGCAGCTGGGGAGCCACTGAGGGTGCCCACTCTTCTGGCTGAGCCACGCTGCTCACCCCAGCCGGGGTCGCCAAGCGGGTGGCTTTTGCTTCCTGTGGTTGCAAGTGTGGGGGAAAAGGAGGCTCGACCCCCAAAGACCCTTTCAAGAGGCAGCTGAGAGCACTTGACTGTGGAAATAGGCACAGTCACAGTTCGCTGGATGGTGCTAAGGCCACAGACTTTCCCCTGGAAGCAGCTGTGACTGCCTGAGAAGCCAGGACCTCACCGGGAACACAGTGCAGCCCTCTTCACAGAGGAATAAGAGCTGCAGCCCACCGAGGTCTGAACTCCTGAGGCTGTGGAACCCCAGGCCAGAACCCTAAGAGTCCCCAAGCCCTGGAGAAGAGTGTCTGACTTAACATGATGACCCCAAGGCCATGCTGAGCACCCCGTCTCACCCTGATCATGGCTGAACTCTCTCTCTTTCTCTTTCTGTCTCTGTCTGTTGGTCTATCTCTATGTGTCTCTCTCTCTCACTGTCTGTCGGTCTGTCTGTGTCTCTCTGTCTCTGTCTGTGTCTCTCTGTCTCTCTCTCTGTCTCTCTCTCTGTCTCTCTCTCTCTGTCTCTCTCTCTCTCCCCAGCAGTCTAGGAGGGAGGAGGGACCAGAAGCTGTGAATTTCTCAGGTTCTTTCAGCCCAGTCCAGGCTGTCAAATGCGGCAGCCAAGCCGGCAGCCCAGCCCCCTGCACAGTGGCCTGGGGGTCCACCCTCCTGTCTCCACACACTGTATGGCAGAGATGATCAGGGTCCACCCAAATCCACATTCTCCTCTCCTTCCAGGACACCCAGCCAGACTCCGTTCCCAGCCCTGCTCTCAGACATGGCCATGTGATTAAGTGCTGGCCAAGGGGGCACGAGGAAAGTGCCATATGCCACTTCAGAGCCCAGGCTGTTAAGAGAAGCTGCACCTCCTCCACACTCTCACTTGATCTTCCGGTCAGAGGCATGCAGGTGACAAGGACCAAAATAATGATGGAGCCACAGGACACAGAGAGCCAGGATCTCCAAACCACTGCCCAGAGAAGAGCCACACGCAGACTGAGAATGATCAGTCAGACTTGCATGTGCAGTGCCAGACTAGCACTATCAGCAGAAATATCAAGCCAGGCATGGCGGTGCATGTCTATAACCCCAGCACACTGAGAGACTGAAGCAGTCTGAGCAATTCAGCAACAAGGAAAACTTGTCTTAAAATAAAAAAAAAATTTTTAAAGACTGGAGATATATCTCAGTGCAAAGGCCATAGATCCACTCCTTTGTGCAATCAAGCAATCAATCAGTCAAACAGGAGCACTGATAGAAGAAACAAGCTTCTGTTGTGAATTTCTATAGAAGATCGAACTTTTGTTGTGTTGGAGCCCTTACACATTTTGTGATCTATTTGTAATGGTAACTGAGGCTAACTAATACCTTCTATGACACTAGCAAGCGGTGACACTTGGGTCATATCTGTTGCAGCTGGAAGTGGGTGTGGCACTTCCCAGGGCCTCTATCGTCCTGTGCAGTATGAATCTCTAACACTAATCCCACCTTTCATATGTGTAAACCGAGGGTGATCATCATCACAGAGGTAACTTAGCATACATGTTCAAGTTTAATTGCCGATATAATACATTAAGGGGTGGGTCTTTAGGAAAGGGGTTAAGGTATGATGGCTCAACCCTCATAAATGGGATTAGTAACATTATGTAAAAGGCTGATGAGGGCATCTTAGCCCCTTTTTCCCTTCTGTTGTGAGAGTACATGGCATTTGACCCCTTCAGAGGAGGTAGCAACCAGGTGCCATATTGGAAGCAGAAAGGGAATCCTCAGCGGACACCAGATCTGCCAGCACCTTCGTCTTGGACTTCCAGATTCCAGACCTGTGAGAAACAAATTACCTAATCTAAGATATTTTGCTCCAGCAGCAGAAAAAGCCAAGTACTAAGACAGCTAGACACTGTCTTCAGCACTTCACCTGTATTAACTTTCTTTCTCTTCCCTGCAGACACATCAAGTAAGGTACTAATGTATTTATCTTCATTTAGCTGGCAAATAATGTCCTGGTCATTTCCCTCACTGCAGGGACAAATACCCAACACCCACTACTTAAAGGAGGAGAGGTTTATTTTAGCTCAAGTTTCAGAAGTCTCAGTCCTGACATGGTTGGCTGGCTCCAGGGAGAAGTGATATGGTGAAAAGACCTGGGTAGAGAAAAACCTTCATGTCTTGTGGTCAGGTAGCAGAGGGATAATTCAGGAACCAGGGAGAAAGATATACTCTTCCTGCAACCTGCCTCTTTTGACCAGACCACACCTTCTAATAGCTAGTCAGCTATATCACCCCCATGATTCAATCACTTTCCCAAAGCTCTGCCTATGAGTTCATGAGGTTTTTAGGGGGCATTCTTGATCCCCATGACATTCCACCACTGGCCCTTTAAAGACTCATGCTCATCTCTGTGTTCAAAATGCATTTAAATCCATCTTTAAGTTGCCTAAGTCTTAACATTTCCAGCATTGTAGATAAATTCTAAATCCAAAGAATCCTCTGAGACTCAAGGCAAACTGTTACCTGTAAGCTCCTATAAAAATACAAAACAAAGTTAAATACTGCCAACATACACTGGCACCAGGTAAACATTCCCATTCCAAAAGAGAAGAATAGGAGCATAGAAAAGAATGGGTCCAAAGCAAGACCAAAGCCCAGAAGAGAAAACATTAAATCATACAGCTCTATGTCTAGCACTTGGAACAAAGATGTGAGCTTCAAATGGCATGGGTGGCCATTCTCCCACAGCATTGCCAGTTGCATCCTTCATGGCCTCTCTCTTGGAGTGGCTTTGCTCACTGCCTGCAGCTTTATTCAGATATTTCACATTCCAGGCATTTCCAACTGCCCAGGGTCTCCACTACTCCGCTTCACTCTCAGAGCTTCCCACACAGTCCTCTCATGGTACCCCAGGCCTTCTGAAATCTGAGCAGACGCCTTCCTAAGCATATAACTCTTGCATTCTACATGTCTGTAAATTCAGCACCATATGAATGATACCAAGGTCTGTTGCCAGTTTGAGCAGTAGCCAGATCTCTTTGGAAAGTGTCTAGAGAGATTTCTGAGTGTCTTGTTGGCTAAGCACTATGAGTAGAATTCCAGGAAACTAATTTCCTATGAGGCCCCTCTCCAGTTGAGTGCCCTGGACCTGTCTTCTCAAAGTGAAATCTTTTACTTTTACACCTTGTAGTGTAAGGTGAAGGGGGCAGTCTTGCTGATCCTCAGATGCCCTCAAGGCATTTTTCCTATTGTCCTGATGTAAAGTACTTGGCTTCTCTTTAATGTTAAATTTTTCAGCAACCAGATTGTTCTGGCCCAAAACTTTACCAGTCTTAACTTTACAGGTGCTTGCTTTCTGGCAAAAAGTGAAAACTTTAAAAGTCATTTAGCTATACTGTTTGCTACTGATTCTCAATAAAAAGCAGTGAGCACTACCCATGCCACAGCCTGAATGTTAGGCTGCCTTGAAATTTCCTCTGCCAGATTAATTAGTCTGCGAACTTTAATCTCTCTCCCACAAAGTTTCAGGAGTTGAACAAAAAGGTAGATAAATTTTCTACCAGATCATGCAGCATATAGTCTTGAGACCAACTGCCAGTGGAATCTTCTTCCTAACTGAAACCTCCTAGGACTCCCTGGTGTCATCTGCATTTTTATCAGCATCCTGGTCTTCTGAGTTCTGACCAGAAGCTCAGCTAATAGCACTCTAGGGTTTCCTTAGCTGGCATCTCCAAATCTTTTCCAAACTCCAGTAAACGAGTTCCAAAATCTTCTAAAGCACATGGTCATGTAGTTTAGCAACCACACCATGTCTGGTACCAAAATATGTCTTGATCATTTTCTTTGTTACTGTGACAAATACCCAATGCCCCCTACTCAAAGAAAGATAGGATTATTTTGGCTCATGGTTCCAGAAGTCTCAGTCCTTGCATGGTCAGCTGGCTCTAGGCAGAACTAGCATAGTAGAAGGGCCTGGGTGAAGGAAAGATCCTCATCTCATGGCATTCAGGTAACAGAGAAAAATAAGGAGCCAGGGAGAGAGATATACTCTTCCAGGTCATACCCCCAAGTGATTCACTTCTTCTCACAAGACCCTGCCTCCTAACAGCAAGTGAGTTACATCACCCTTGTGATTCAGTCACCTTCCAACAGGCCCACCTATGAATCCAAGGGGCTACTGGGTGAAATTCTTCATCTAAACCTTAACAGAATACATTAAGGCACAGAGATATCAAAGGTCACAGATTTAGTGAGTGACAGAGATGGCATACTGAGGTCAGAGCTCTTGCAGAAACAAATAAGAGGACAGATGAGCTGAGGGTGGCTTCCAGCTGCTGGCATGGTGCTGAGAACTTGTGTAGCCTCCGCTTCCTCTGCTGGCC